>JAOXJJ010000016.1:0-13316 GCA_025769935.1 Phoenix roebelenii
TATATATATCGAGCGAGGAGTCGAGGACCCCAACCTCAATATGCCCCATAACCTTTTCTTGGCCTAAAATCATCTGTTAAGTTTCCTTCTTCGCACGAGTAACATGTGCATGGGTATATTCTGATTAAAAATATAAGTGATTCAGAGTTCTACATGAACTTTTGGTGTTTTTTTTTTTTAATCTTTCCTGTTGCGTTGGCTTTCCTTATCACTTGATATTCACATCAAACGCATTAAATATCTGATGATTTAAACATTGTGAGAAAATCTTTTGCGGAAAATGTTGTTTACATTGTTCTAATTTGGAGCTCATGCACTGCAGGAAAATTATAGCTTCAGCACTGATATTCGTCTTTGAAACAAAGGGCTTAGGAGGAGATTAGTTGGCAATTATTTAAGGATTACTATTTAAAAGACCAAGCTTCTCCTGCATGGGCATTATAATTGGAGACATTCAAAATATCTAAGAATTCTTTGGTTCACTCTTATATGACAACCTGGACTTTCATGCTGAGAAGATGTGGATGGCAGATACTCCAGAGTTTTTTTGAATTCAATTCATGCATAAATTCTAACTCAACAACATCAATGTTTACATCTTCCTATTGAAAAAAATGAAGAAAAATAAAACTTGGTTAGATCATCATTCATGTGATCTTATCTTTTTTGTTCAGGGAGATTGAAGACATATGGATTTCTTTTATCTGTTCTTTCTGTATAGCTCAAGACACCTCAATGCTCGAAATTTGGTGATCCGTTCTGATCACTATGATGCTCATCTCAGAGTTAATATTTTGGAATATCTTTTTTGCTTATTAGAAGAATGATGAAAAGATCAGAAAATTCTGAATGAATCGAAGACATATGGATTTGCGCCACTCTCCTCATCATTTGCAATGAGCAGAGGCTCGACTTCAGCTCTGAATGGTGGCTTTCCAATCATTAATCTAAATTGGTCTCAGAAAAATAGTGCTTCCCAAGAAAAAAGAATAACAAATCAATCAAAGGAAGTACAGAGGGAAGAAGAGATGAAGAGATTACAGATCTGTTTGTTAAGATTCTTCTCTCTCTCTGTGTGTGTGTGCACGTGCGCGCGCGCGCGCGCGATGGATAGGTAGGGGGTTTCGAAATTTATTAGATTAAAATTCATCTCCCTGTTAAAAGGCATCCAGTGGTCCAAAAATCAGTGGAACCTGCTTGCATGTCAACATGCGAATGCAAATCTTTTTGAGTATTATCAAGCCTTGTCCATAGATCCTTCAAACAATTTCCTAGTGTTACCTTGGCTTTAGGAAAAAGCTATTTCATCTTCAATGGAGTACGTAAAGGGACCTGAGTTGCTCCTGATGAGAATTTTATAGCTGGCTTTGCGTTTAGAAGTCAGGTAGGTTGAGAGTGTATATTTTACATGTACCCACTTGCAAAAAATTCCATGAGAGAATTCAAATTCTACCAGAAATAACTTCAAATAGTATAAGCCTAGGATGGCAAATTGATACCTTTCATTATTGATGTTATTGGAACTAACGGCTTCCCAACAAAAATATACAATTTAGTTTAGGAGGCAGGAATTTTTTAGCCAGAGGTGAACATTGTTAACTTTAATGCTTGTAAAGTATACAAAAGATACTAGCAAACACCTAGATAGCCGAGTTACACCAAACTTATTTGTTTCTTGGACCTTGATACCCTCAAATAGTTTACCCTTGCTATTTGTCCTCATCAGTTGCACTCATGCTCTCCAGAGCAAAGGCTACACTTGATACATGGCTTAGAAGGATGCTGTATATCTTCTTCCTCACTCTTTCACATGCTTCAGCATCTTCTTCCTCTGATAGCATGCCGTCTTTGTTTCGATCACTTGGCCAGGCCCTCTCTTTGTTTGTAATTGTGTTTAACCAGTCATCAACTCTTTTCAACTGGCAAAGTAAGCTGGCAACCTGAGACTCGCATGCAGTATAACGACTTTCACTCTCAACAACATCTAGAAACTTGTCAATATATTTTAAGAACCATCTATTGCTTTCAGACTGCAATATATTTGCCGAGTCAGCAGCCATCAACAGATTGCTCCACTTGTGCAAAGTATTGTTTCTCTTCTTGATACTTAGAAGCCTTCCATGTGTCATGGAATCCTCTACTAGTTCAGATGATTCCCTCATTTCAGTTGGAAATTGCGAAAGATCTGACTCCAAAGCTGCCTTGACCCATGAAACTGCGTATCTTCTTCTCTCTGACACCACTTTAGCTGCTGCTTTGATAGAAGCTGAACTGGCTGAGTTATGACCACATGTTCTTGATGAGCTCAGTCTGGTTAATGATTGAATGATCAATCTAGCCTGGGTAAGGTCTTGATGAAAATTCAAGAACTTATCAACTACGTACTGTGGATCACCCTCCTTGTCAGACTGTAATTCTGAATACATGCTGAAAATAGCAAAAATATAGAATATAAAAAAAAATGTTAAAGGGAAGTTCAAACTATATTACATGCTTCACAGACAAAATATGCACCTGTCTATCTATTTGGTTCAACTGAAGGTAGGTATGGGGCGGACATCTTAGTATATTACATGCGTCACATATTTATTATGTACCTCACCGTCTAATTGGTTGATATGAAATGCAGTCAGAAGGTTGAGAATGAACTATATTTTAAACTATAAACATTTTCTTTTTCTTTTATTTCTTCCTTTTTTTGGGTGGAGAGACTATAAACATTTTGAGGTTGCCATGGTAGTCCATGCTCAATTAATGACTGCTGTCTTCATTGCAGCATTTGATGGTTAGAAAAGCATGAGACCAGATACAAGATAAAGCAGGGTAATCAGAGTGCAAATCACCCCAATACCAATTCCTGGATGAGAACTGTCAAGGAATTTCAAAGTTTGAACTGAAAATAATACATAATGTTACTTTTAAGTTTTTTTTTTTTTAAATGAAAAGCTAAAGGAATTGCTTTGATAATACAAAGTAAGATTAATTGAAGGCATTTCACCACTCTTTTGATCAGAAACATGGATAATCCTTGTGGGAGTGTAATTGGAAGCTCTAACTTTTTTTGATGTAAATTGGTTGTGCTCTCCCGGAACTTGGCTGAGCCCTGGTTTGTTCCTTGAACTTCCATGAATTGAAACAAGGTGAGCCATGGCTGTCTAACAAGCAGAAAGAACACTAGTCTGTTGAGCAAGGCTTGGCTGCCCTTGTCTCTGAAGGGGTCTTATTTCTTAGAACCAAAAAAAAAAAAATGTTCTCCAATACTCAGTTTTTCCCCTTTTATTTCATGAATGGTGATGGATCCATGCTGTCTTTTTTATTGAAGAGGTGGGTCTCCCACCGTTTTGCTTCAAAAATGTTTTCTTGCTATTGCTGAATATGATAGGATACAAAATTAACAAAATGTATAGATGATTAACATAGGTGAAGTAAGTGTGGGCATATTTATAGCATAGTTGGTTCTTGGTGGTCCAAGAGAAGGATCAGGCTCAACATATATGGCAAGAGAGGTATTTTGGAGCAGGAATTGCAGTAGAATATATGAATTAACAAAAGCTTACCACAGCCTGATTCCATATGAAGGTAAAATCCAAGCGTGGATCTCAGCTTACAATCATCTATACTGGTTAGATTCATCCTAGATCAAGAGCTCATGCCATTTTTATATAAGTGAGGGCTAACTGGAACACTCTGTATGCTTCTCAGCGAGAGCTATTTGAGGAACCAGAAAACACTTTTACAGAAGAGGGAGCAAGAGGAGCAGTTTTCTGATTAACTTGGGTTTCTTTACCTTCAAAGGCTATTGTATTTTCATGGCTGTCAATTCAGAACCAAACTATTTCTGATGAAAATTTGATGAAAAGAAGTTTCTATGGCCCATTTTGATGCTGTCTTTGCAATGCAACAGGGAAGACCACCAACTATCTTCTAGTTAAATGGGAATTTTCTTCTGGTGCAATATTGAGTTCTTTGGGGGCTGCATTGGGGGTACATTCCTTCCTGAGAGTTTGCTGTCTCTACGGACTTCATGGAGGGAAGCTTTCGTCAATTCTGAGTGGCGAAAGGGTTGGGATGTGCTGGTTGTGGTGAATTGTTTGGTTGTATGGTTGGAGAGAAACAAAAGATTATTTCATGAGAACTTCTGCATACTGAATCATTAACCAAGTTTTTAGCGATGAGTCAGACAAGTGCGATGGGTGAAAAGAAATTCAGAGAAATTAATCCTTGTATTACTAAGTGTTGTAATTCTCTGTCAGTTGAGCTGAGCTCAAGAAAATGAGCACTTCTTTGTGCTACTATCTCTTGCATTAATAAAACCAGATTGGTACCTGTCCAACCCTTCTTTCTTCCCTCAAAAAATGGATTGGTTAATATTAACTTACCTCAAGCATTGAATCAGTCGTTCTGAAGCACATGCCTCTTGCAATGCATCCACAGCAGCATGCAGTGCCAAATCTCTTTGCCTCAAGATGTCCTGCAAAGCTAATTGTTGGAACGATCATTTCTACCAAGACCGTGAGCTCTTCCTATCACAAATTATACAGCAGTCCTAATACCTTTCCATGCTTCACTAAGGTTGATGGAAGTGATGCCCATACCACGGTGCTCTCCGGCCACCTTATATCATTGAATCGACTGGAAGAAATTGTGGTGTATGAGGTTTCCATGCAAGATTTGCTCGAGACACCAGTCGGCTTCTTCTTTGCAGTACCACATAGCACTTTAAAAGCTCTTTCAGTATCTCTTTTGCTTGCCAGTAGGTTATCTGAAGTGTCATCTCTGAATATCTTTGAATGAGATGGAGTTGGTCTATCAGGAGAAACCTATTAGAGCAAGAGAATAGAAAACAAAACAATCAAATCAGCATGGATTTCCCAAATCCTAAGGCAAAACAAATTTAGACAGAGCATTCAAAAAGAAAGATGGAATTACTACTCTAAATTGCATCAATTAGTCGTAACCATGATCCCAAGAATATCTAACAGCTTTTGTGCAAATTGGAAATCAACATGTATCCCATTGCACCAATCTTGCGAGCAGCTAAAGTCATATTGATTGATTGGTGACCAAACTCATACCGATAACGGATAGTCGGAATGGAATATGAAAACTTGTAAGTATTCTGAGATGAAAAAGAGGGGACTTGAACACTAATAAAGGGCCCAGAAAAACAAAGATTAAATCCTAAGAATTCTTTAAAGCCATAACTGAAGGGCATCTAACTTCTTTCAAAGGAGAAAGCTAGGGCAAACTCACATTAGCACTCCGACTCCGGGATAGAGGCCTTGTGTCAGGCCGCCTCTCTTTGATCTTTCTTGGGGCCTCCCAGCCTTTTCTCATCATTTTTGGCCTCAAAACGCAAGATGAAGAAGAATACGAAGATGAGGAGGTGTAAGAGAGCGTCGATTCATCAGAATCGGAGCTATCCTCGTCCACACAAATTACACTGATCTTCTTCAGCTCGCTCAAAACATCGGAGCTCTTCCTCTCCAGCTCCCTCCTCTTCACCCTTCCATTCTCCGGCGAAGTGGGAATGGACCTGGACCGCGAGCCAATTTCACCACTCTTCCTCTCCCCCATTCTCGAAGCACTCACCGAGCGTTGCTGCTTCTTCCTATCCAGCAGAGGATGCGGTGGAAGAGGAGGGGTGGAACTTGGAGTGAAAAGGTCACCAGGATCCAAGCTTGAACAGGTAGCCGGGTCGGTGGTGAGGAGGTCGGCGGTGCCTTGCTGGAAAGGGTGGCGACCTGGGAGGATCTGGAGGCCACAGAGGACCGGGACGGGGGAGGCAGGCTTGAGGCGGCGGACTTGGATGAACTGACCAAGCTGGAGTCTGTCAGAGAGGATGAGATCGATGTGCTCTGCCGGAAGGGAGACGTAGGCGGAGTGGGAGGAATCAGAGACTCTGAGGTAGAAGCCATGGTCGGGCGAGAGGTCGAGACCAGCGAGGGCAGGGACAATGGCTGTGACTTGGAGGAGGGCCGAGGGGGAGGGCTTATCAGGGGAGGCCTTGTCATTGGAAACCATGGACGATTCCATGTCTTGGAGGAGCTTCTCAAGGACTCCTGAGTTTAGGGATGCCATGAAGGATCAATGGGAGAGGAGGAGGAGGAGGAGGGGATTGACCTTTTCTTGAAAGGATTGGAGAGGATGGCGTTAGGAAAACCATAACCTGGAGGGGAAGAAGCGTCCGGTTTTGGTGGCGGGAAGCGCGTGGATTCAAAAGGAAGTTGGAGGAGGAAATTTATAACGGTCAGAAACGGTTGACAAAACGAGATCCGAGTTCGGAAAACGCAAGTTGGTTCAACCGAACCGACGACCATCTTATCCTCTTGTTTGTTGGATACGACAAAGTGGGTTGGATGGAGGTTTAATGGATTCAAATGGTTCACCCTCAATTACTAAGGTGCTAAAGTTTCATATATTTTGCCTTGAAAATTAAGTCTCTTAACTCCTAAATAAGATACCCTAAATTGTAGGTTTGATGGTGGAAGACACTAGGATATCGAGTAACCATTTTACGAGTGTGCATTTACTCGTGTTAGAAGACAAGGAATTGAAGCTGCTAACAATATAGCAAAGCATGAATTCTTCACTTGAAGTTTTGGTTGTTTGGATGAAAGAGCCACCTACATTTTTGTTTGATAACGCTGCCATTCAATTAATATATTTAATCATCTTTTACTAAAAAAAAGAGGACGGTTTTTGTAATTTACTTCTAATCTTAGATAAGTTTATGTAATATTAGTATATATATGAATATATATGTGAACAAAGTTTGAATTATTTATAAATAAGTAGATGGAAGTGCATAATTTGCTCTAGACAATGCATGTATGAATTGGTTAGTACTTGCAATTGTTTCAAATATTTAGACAAATACAGGGCTCCTAATTAATCACTGTTGCTCGAAAGTGAAAAATATGCAAGTCTTTCAAGGTTTTCAACCCCTTGCGAGCAACGGCTCCTCATCTGCCCTTATGTTGGGTCCTCCCTCCAAATGACTGGACCTGAACCAATTTAGTGGTGCTGTAAATATGGATGGTTGTAGAGCTTGGTTTACTGTCCAAAATTTCCTTGGTCGAATTGCAGAGTTTTTGTTAAGCACCCCTTGAGCCATGTGGATGCCACCCGTTATGCGTTCAGCTATCATTAATTTTTTTTTTTTTTTACTTAGTATGCAACAGATATTAATGATCTCAAGCTTCATATGCTTGGCATCATTAGAGTTCATTGTAAGAGATATTTAGCTATTGAAGCTTTTTATATATTATAATTACATTGTTCAGAGGAAAAAATGAACCCACGTTGCTGTTAATATTGATAGGCGTTTTTGCATAAAGGCTCTTATATACGATACCAATGATACTGAGCATTTCTGCTCGACTATTATTAAAATTTATTATTTAATATGCAACAAAAAATTGTCTGTTAAAGTCTTCCATTTACCATGATTCATTGCATTGCTATTTTGCATTTCAAGAATGGTGGAAAAGAGAAAAAAAAATTGTACCTCATATATTGCACAGGTTATATACTAGTAGGTAAACTAAATTCAAGATGGAGGATTGTCTATCACACTAGCAATGAGTAGATGCCACACGAATCCGTATAGACTTTCTGCATTTCAAATGGACAAAAAAAGTGAGGGTCAATGGCTAATATTAAGCAGAAATTTCCCCTTAACTTGTAGGTAATGACATTTCTTAAGCAAAACATTTGATTAGCATATCCCATTTACAAAGGACTGCTTGCTTCAAATCTTCATCAAAATAATTATGTGATTGCGTCCGCCAAACCAATCAACTCCATAGCTTCATGTATTGCCTTCATAACCAAGCAGTCCTACACTCAACTGGATTGATGCCTCATCACTCAAGTGAATGTTTTTCCCTTACCGTTCCGAGGACCGAAGCCTGGCTCTGATATTAGAGTGGCTTTCTTTTTTTTAAAAAAAGAAAATAACTGTTTTTTTCAGATTCCCTGCCTTTACGGTTTTTGAATTCATATCTTTTATTTTTATCCTTGCTTCCTTTGATTTTTTAATACACCCAAGTATACTCTTTTCACCTCCTGTTCTTTTTGTTTTCTGAAGACAACTAAATAGATCAAAAGCGGAAGAGAAAAAGGTATCCATACCATCTTGGAATCATCCACTGGATTGGTGCAATGACAGTGGCTTCCTTCTAAAGTTTTTTCTTTTCCTCCTCAGTTTTCCAAAACATCATGCATATACATATATATATATATAATTGAAAACTATAAAACCATGCTTATGCAAGCAGTTTCCTGAATTTAACTACCAGTATTCCACAGAGATGCTAAAGGCAGACCCGAAAACAAGATAGAAAGATAATCTATTGTCTTTGATACGCTCTAAACTCTATTCATCCGAAAACACAACCTGGGATCCAAGGCCTAAATATGAAAACAAGAGTTGAATTACTTAGATACATTCATAAAACAGACATACATGACCTCAGAAATAAGTCATGGTAAAACTAGCACCGAAGCTTTCCATCTCCTCCTAAGAATGAGCTCACAGATCAATGGGGGCAGCCTATGAAACAACAGCAATCACTCAGCATAAGTTGCATAACGCAATTCAAAGAATTCGTTTCGTATTACAAATGTCATTACAAATGTCATGACGGTGTACCTAAAGAGCTCAATTTATATCAAGAATGGTAAAAACTAACAAGCATACAGCAAATGATGATTTACTTGCAAAGCAGCACCCTAAAATACTAAATTGGAATAAAGGTTAGAAAGAAAAATATGGTACATTTTGAAACATAGAGCCTTGGGCCCTTCATCTAATTCAAAAGCCGATATGACATAATCTCTCCAAGTTTGTTACGTCACTTCCTGGATTACATGTTGATGCTTTTAAAATGGGATGACAAGTTTCATGCGAAGTGATTGATCATCTGTATTCTGAGCTGTGCTTATTTTTCTGCTTATTAAACCTTGCAATCCATCTTATACATCACACTGCAAGTGATTTTTGCATAGAAATTTCACAGATATTCAAAGTAATGATGCACCAAATTTTAAGTTTATGCTTAAGTGGCAGAACCTCTCTTTCGAATCCATCAAAACAGCAGCTTTGTGAAATCCATATAAACTTCAAAAGGCAAGTAAGAGATAACCTCACTTCCACATATCCTTTTCAACAAATTCTTACCAAAAATAGCAATGCAAAGAAATCTCAATCTAAGTTTTCATATACAACTCATTTAGCAACTATAAAGCCATCAAATTGTAAATCCCCTGTTTATAACAAATAACATGAATGAACAATGGTAGGCTGCCATGTATTTCTAATGATGCCACCTAGTCACCTATACACCTTCCCATCTCCATGTCCATATTCCTGTCCACCGCATGAATGGAAGCATGAATGGACAATGTAATTTCAGAGAGTTCCATCTGTGTCATTTCTGTGTATCATGGTGGGGGTACCACCAACATTTCAAATTCGAGAATAACTCAAATCAAACACTCTGGAAAACATTGGCAGGGATGCAAACTCTTGGCTATAGCTCATTTCACTGAGGTTCCTATCTATAACACATCTAAAACTGTCTTCCACCCAATCAATGTTTTGCTTATGTCGGTCGGGTTAGTTTAATGCTCTAAAAAATGCTTTAAACTATTTTAATTTTGTCCAACATCCAGCTGATTTGAACTATCTGTTGGAGTCCAATTGGATAGAGGCCAATTTCATTCAGACCTATTCTTATCTTTTTGCTGTATAAGGAATCAAGTCTATGATAGTTCCAAATAATGTCAAATTTTGGTCAGATCTCTGCCTACTTGACCTAGTTGTACCCACAGATGCGGACAAAACCATTTCCCTGTTTGAACCTGAGACTTGATTTTGGTAATATATAGACAGATAATATCAACTTGAGCAACATCAGAGTGGCGCAGCGGAAGCGTGGTGGGCCCATAACCCACAGGTCCCAGGATCGAAACCTGGCTCTGATATTGAGAGAGCTTCCCATCACTTTTTATTCCCCTTTTTTTCTTTTCTATTACCTTCACATTTACCTGTTTGACAACCCATATTCATATGGTAAGTACTTAAAAACAGGTCCCACTGTATTAAATCCAAAAGAGGCATTAAAAAGTCCCATTTCTTTTATTCAAAGGCAAACCTCTTCTTTTTTTTTCTTCCTCTCTGTTTTACCATTTCACACCACATGTTTGACAACCATCTTCTTATCAGCGCTTAGAAGCAACATCAGAGCAGTGCAAAATATTAGAAATAAATAACATCAGCTTCAACAACATCAGAGTTGCGCAGCGGAAGCATGGCAGGCCCATAATTTCTGACACTGCTTTGTCCCTTTTTTCTAAAGTACTATACTTTTTAAAACCTTCAAAACACTTGTTGTTTGACAACCCATATTCTTATAATCACCTATAAGAAGGTCCCACCATATTAACCTGAAAGAGATGCTATATTCTGAAGCACTAGTTCGCCTTAGAGTTATCAGGTCTCCAGACATTTAAAAGGTCCTTTTCTTTTTTCGAAAAAAACTAACCTTTTCTTCTTCTTTTTTTTACCCTTCACACCACCTGTTTGACAACCCATGTTCTTACAAGTACTTAAAAGCAGGATTGAACCTGAAAGAGATGCTAGATTGTGAATCACTAGTTCTCCTTAATAATTTTATCACGCCTTTGGTCATTTAAAAGGATGTCAGATTCTAAATTTCTTACCAAATGCAGTCAAAACTTAAAAGATATTCTTCAAAAATGAAAAGCTTGCCTGGATTCTTCAGCAACGATACAGCACCCAAGCACTGATCCCTCCTCAACTGAGTTCGAAATGACACTGGAGAAAGCCTGCAAACCATCGCGGATAATATTCCAAGGGTCAACAAAAAGTGCAGTCTGTATTTAAACAGGTTTAATCTAAATAACCACTCTCGCCTTAAACAATGAGGATTGTACATAAAGAATTTTTCATAAAACTGCTGTATATGCTATAATTTAAATGCCTCCTCAACCTAGTTTTAAATGTGAAAGCAAAACACTGTAAAAAGAAAAAACTATGCAAGCCAAGCTGCCGCAAATAATTTTGTCAAAACCTAAACCAAATCTTTGTCATGATCATTAAGTGATAAACCATCTTGTTATGTTATTTCCTCACTGACAATATATTAAACGCTCTTGCAGTGGGATGATGGCTATGATGTAGAGTTCAGGATCCACTCTCATTTATAAATCATGATATTTCTGAATCATTACAATTTGCAATACAATCTTCACACTACTGTAAACATGCAAATTCATCTCGATCGTCACATGCAACCTCCAGAATGTCAGGCATTGTGAGTCTAAAATCCCTAAGCCCCATGTGATCCGACAACAAAAGAGGCTGCTAGTGGAAATGTCATATTTTTTCCCTCTTTTAACAACAAAGGTCTCATCATCTTGATCCAGTATTATTTCACTATGTAGCTTTTACGGGCAATAATTTAAAAGTCGGATCAACATATATCCAAATTTTTTACACTTAATATCATTCAGTCATACGTTTGGCCACCAAACCACAAACAAAATGAATACAAGTCAACTCTCTATGATCCTGTGATGTTTCTGTACTCAAATAAATAAACAATTAGGCGGCATCAGCGCAGAGCCAGAACTTTTGTACAGGGTGGGGGGCAGGGGGTGGGCAGTAGGCAACAAAAAAAAAAATTACAAATCAAAAGTTGCATCAAACTATCAACAATAGAATGCTAAAAAATATTGAAGTCATGCTTGCTGTCCTTTTGTACAAGGAAATCATATAAAATAGTTCCCTAGTTCTATCAGCTATGAATATGTAGGATTATATTGCTAACTCAAGTTCCAAAATCAGTGGTTCTCACTTTTAATCTATAATTTATACTTCAAGAACTGAAACTAGGAAAGGTTATAGATGCTAGTTAAACTAAAAATGAATATGTGTTGCATTGTATTTTGCATTTTTCTGAGAACAAATGTCATAGATATGTGAAACCTATAATCTAAAGAGCAACTAAAATTAGAAAACTAACTAAAGAAAATAGATACATGCAGTCAATAAAATCTGGGAAAAAGAAAAAGTATTAAATGTAGTTAGATGTGTAACCAAAAGATAAGTACAATATGTGATTAGTCATCATAGAATGCATGCCTTACTTCTAAACGAAAATTTTTCAATCTTGCATTTTCCAAAGTTACCCTGATGTCAGTCACTGTGCTTCATAACTCAACTCGGATAATATTTGGGAATGGACAACTCGTGATATTCAATGGGAGCCAAAGGGAGAGATGTGAGAGGAAGACAGGGATGGAGATAGATGTATTCTTCATCCTTCCTTTTGTTTAGGAGAATGGAAGACGAAGAGAAAGAAGGTGAGCAGTCTTATTGGAAATAATGAAATTATGAAATAGGAGTTAATTCCCATTATTTATTTGGTAGGAGAGAGCGGGCAGGAGAGAGGAACTACAGAAAGTAGAGAGAGATTGCAGGAGCAGTTTCAAATAGAAATAATGGATTCTCTTATTATCCTTCATATATTTGCATAAAATTACAGTCATTTTTTTTATTCAAGACTCAGATTTTCAGCAGTAGTATTATCTGAAAAGATCCAGAGGAGAAGCAGTATCATCTGGTTGACATAGTGAAGAAGATATGATGATCAACCTGACCATGGAGATGAATCAGTTAACAAATTAATTTCCTGCTAATGATGTTCACAACTCTTATTATGCTATAAAGAACTATTTTGATTTCATTTGGAGTAAGTGTCAGGAAAATGCAGCTATCCATATCATTCATATGTGGCAGTAACAAAATATACATATAAATGATGTAAAGGTGGTTTCATCAAGAGTGATGCACTTTAATATAACATCTATATAATCATGTCAATTCACGTTTAGCTACAATGTTATGTTATGATTGCTCCTCATCTTCAATTTTGTAACCAAATCTCATAATTGTTAGGCTGGTTGCCTCAGTGGTCAGCCATGAACCATATTTTTTTAACAAATAATAAGTAAGCTTAAGATTTATGCCAAAATTTCTTAGCTTTGTATATGCAATTCAACCAGAAGAATGATTAATCCATTCTACATCTCATTTATGCGATCTCTTTTCCTGCACCAGTCAAAAGATCAAAAATCCAAGGGCATTCATTGAAAAATAAATCCCAGTTCAAATCACTCATGCTGGCAAACCTAGAAGGGAACAGCAATATGATACTACTAGTTTTGCACTAAAACCACTACAAACAACACTAGCATTACTTTATCAGAGTTATAGATCCAAAGGC
>JAOXJJ010000018.1:9882-22970 GCA_025769935.1 Phoenix roebelenii
TACACAAATATTTGCCTGAAACACTAGATTGAATTCATTAGTATAACATAAAATATACTCAAATGTTTTGAGCTCATTAAAATTAAATAGGGGTTTACTCAATCACTCCACAGGTCTGGAAAAAAAAGTACAAGCGAATCTTAAAAATATTTTAAAAGTTGTGAGGATGATTTTTTTTTTTTTTCTGGGTTTTGGGAATTACCCTTAGGATTATATATAGCTCATGTGAAAATACTAATACTGAATGTTTGAAGTTAACAACAGAATGGACATGCAAGTTAACATGGGTTCAACAGAACAATAAAAATTTAGTTGTCTACAGTCCAGAATGCTCAAGAGTGATAAGAAGATTATTATGAAAATTGATTTGTAGTAGTAGCTGGTTATGATGGTATTAACTTCAGGTGTACATTATGGTCCTTGTGTACTGCACTTCAATATATCTGGAGCTCAGTTGCTAAGAGGATTATCCTATAAGACCAGTACTTGTATCATTAATCATGTTCTTTAGATAATCACATAGTATACTTTCTGATTCTGGGGTTTGATTTTGGAAATCATAATAGGACCTCTAAATTTCTTTCATTTTATGCGACCTTTGACTTTATTTGAATTAAGCCATGCTGTTGTGTGCCAACCATTCTAAGTAAGGAGGAATTGATGATGTTCTATAATTTATAAAGCTACCCAGGTAGATGGGAAGGTTATGATCAAATCAAATGTCTTGGCTATTTCTGATGGTTTTCAATTTATGTTTTCAAACATACAAGTTTGCTGCATAAGCAGTCAAGTAGCACTAAGAAGACTTGCATAGACAATTATGGCTGCTGCTCTAGGAGGTCACCCAGCTAATTGGATGACTACCCAATTAATCAAATCAGTATTGAAGTCATAGAAGCTGGGATAAAGTAGGTTGGGAATTCGACGTCGCAGCCACGAGCACCAGATACCATCTGATGGTAGGATCCACAGCATCAGATATGCAATGCATGATTTCATGGGGCATCTGATTTTGACACCAGCATGTATGCTAGTGAGAAACTGTTGTGGTTGGTCTATCAATTTGAGTTCAAGCCAGGCTCAAAAGTTGTTTGACATCAGACACGCCAGTGTTTGATCCCTCCAAGCTCGTTTGGGAGTTGTTGGTTGGTAACCAAGTCTGCATCTAGCTGCAGTCCAAGTGTAACTCAAATGGACTGAGAAGGGATCAGAAGATCCCCTTATCTGAAGTTGCCTAGTATAGCATAAAGGAAACTGCTTGGGCATTTGATCGTCCATGCAAGTCATAGTTTTCTTAGGTGTAGCTTATCGTTTAGCAGAATTTGGGTCCATGCATATCTCTTAGGGTCATCTTGACTTTAAGGGTCTCCTTAGTCCTCAGCCATGTAAAGAGCTCAAAGTTGTAAAATTAGACTTATTTGCCCATATTTTCTAATTTGGAGCTTTATGTCTTTTCTATGCATTATTACTCATTAGGTACCAAATCTTGTCAACTTGTGGTGCCAACTCCAAAGGAACTTGAAGGAGTGTTAATGGATTTTAAGATGGCCAACAAGATGCCCAGCATGGTGGATAACTTGCAGAAGCAAGGCTTTGTGTAGCATGGGTTTGATACTTGTCATCTTATATATCCAAGCCTTCTTCATTCTATATCCTATACCCTTCATCACTTCCAGGTTTAGCTTATCTCATGTGACTTTTCACCTAGATGGTGCCAGGTCACATCGCCTTTGATTGCAAGAGCATGTATAGTGGGAATTGTTACAGACATTGAGTTTGCTATTTCTTTGTTATATAGTAACATATTTTAGAAGTTCTACTTATATTTTTATCGACATAATTGATGTTTTTGTTGTTTAACTTAGTTGTGAATTTTAACCAACAATCATTGCCCCATCTATTCGAGGTTGCTTTTGGTTCAAGGAATGATCTATCGAGATTGTGAGCATTTAGTTACTGGCTTCCATCATGATGTGAACCTACCACAGGACTTTATTGAGACTTCGGTTAATTTTTTCAGCCACTAGGAACCTCTTCCAGTGTTTCAAAAATTTTATTTACTTTAATACAGTCCGAATCAGATATGCCTTAGACACTTGGACATGTATAACATACTTTACAATTGCAGGTTTGAGTTTTTTTTTTTTTTTTCTGAGATTGGTCAAGAATGTAATTTTATAATAACCTTGTAAAATGTCATTTTTCAAATGTTCTTAAGCTAATTAGATAGTCTGGATGGGAAACACATAAATTGGAAAATCTTAACATATAATATCTTTTAATTTTCTTTCATACTGTTTAAATATACATTCTTAATGAAACTTATCTTTTCTACGTATCCCCATACCTCTCTCCTTTTTTTTTTTTTTTTTTTAACCTTCTGCTAAGATATACTCCTGGGATAGACACTTGGACATGTCTCTAAATCCAATTCTCATGTCTTTATCCATGCAACACAAGATAAAATCTGGGACCTCATGATACACAGGCATTTGGGGATTAATTTATTTTCTCTAACTACTTTATTTACTATATATACCATAGTCTGTAAGGTACCAAAGAAAAGAATAGTGGATGTTCAGATGAAATTCTTTATAGTTCTTTGTAATAAAGTTTTCTAGTTGGGTTCTTTCTGCATTGTAGTTAAACTGTACCATAATTTACGCTATATTTCAGTAGCAATCTGTATCTTGACCAACCGTTGCCATGTGAACTATGAGGGGAAATGTTATGTGATCACTGAGCTTGGTCAAATTTCTGCTTTCAGCTTTTGGGCTGATATTCTCACACTGGACATGTTTGCAGAGTTAGTGATAATATTCTCTTTACATGAGCAATTTACTATTGAAATCAGATTATTTTGTTTTTTTTTTCTTTGTTCATTTTGAGGAACCTTTTTTATTTTCTACCCTCTTGTATGTTTTTCCATCTGTTTAGGTAAAGTTTATTTTCCTTTCATGTCCATTACATTTCAATTGCTGTTAGTGTTTCTAATTCTTAAATAATTTTGGCATTATTTCCTTGATTAGTTTCTCTTCTCAGTTAAGTCTTTTCATGTACTTAAGTCTTTTCTGGCTTTTATTTAACAGTTGTTGCGGCATCAGATGGCTTAAAGGCATGGGAAACACTGAAAGAGAAACATCAGAATATAGACCTTGTTTTGACTGAAGTGGAATTGCCCAAAATCTCTGGGGTTAGCCTTCTTACAATGATAATGGACCACGAGACCTGCAAGAATATTCCTGTCATAAGTATGACATTCTTTTATTTACTTGTTCATAATGATGTTGTATTACTGTTTCAGAAATGTCACTCTGGTTCTTTTGATTCATGCAGTGATGTCTTCACATGATTCAATGAGCATGGTTTTCAAATGCATGCTGAAAGGTGCAGCAGACTTCCTCGTTAAGCCCATTCGGAAAAATGAGTTGAGGAATTTGTGGCAGCATGTCTGGAGAAGGCAAATTGTAAGCCTCACAGTTTGATTATTACTATCTTTTCTAAATCTTTATCTTATGTTTGATTCCATTCTCTTTAATTTCCATGCATGTATTAAGTGTTGCATTCCCACATTTTTTTTAAGCAGGTAAGTCATGGCCATGGTGGGCATCAGGATGGAAATGCAAAATGTGAATTTGAACCTGAATATGGCAACCATTCAACTGAATATGTAGCTTGTATGCAGAAATATAGGGAATACAGTGACAAAGGGAGTGATGCTGAAGTAAGTGTTTCCTTTTTTGAGCATGTAACTAACTTAAACATAGTTTTTAACTTTCTTCAAGCATGATATATGAAAATCATGCCTACAATGCAAATGACAGCATTTGCTTCCAATGGACCGATTATCTGTTTCGTGTTCTCTTTTGTTGAGAAATATTTCATATCCATTGCTTCATTTGCTAAATTACCATTCAAGATGCCAATGAAGGGTTTCTCCCTCAAATATGGTGTTTATTTTTTTTTAGTCTGACAATTGTATATTTGATTATGACAATTATGTAATTCCTTTTGGATACCTGTAGATTTTTTTTTTTGGTATTTAAACAGCGGTGAGCATCCTGCTCATGATAGAATAGCATTATAGTAACATATTGTTGAAAAGTTGTTTACTTTTAGATTTGTTTGTACAATTAACATTGAAACTGCACATTTGCCACTTTTTCTGCAGAGCTCTTGTACAAGGTCAGACATGGAAGCTGAGAGTGCACACATGCAAGATATGCTGGATCTTAAGCAGAAAAATAGCTGGGATATCTCTTTGGTGGAGCATTCACTAACCCCAATTGGTGAAACACGAACTCATTTAGATAGTGCATTGCTGATGCATGAGAGTGAATCAAATGGTACTATTTCCATTCTGGTGAATATTTTCCATTTAATTATTGTTTCATTTTACTTAAATAAAATGAGCTAATTCTAGAATATCATGCTTGTGCAGTAGCAGTGACTATGAATGAGGATTCGGTCCCAACACGATGCCTGAACAATAAAAATATTACAAGTGAAACTTATGGCCGAAACTTTGATCTGGACCAACCTTCTAATGTAGTTGTTGATCTGACTAATCAACCACAACTTAACCATGCACCAAGGCATGGTACTGCTGCTCGAGATGACTTCTCAAACATTGCAGAAAGTCGTGGTCATGAGAATGAAATCATGTGCAAGGCAAGACCCATGCCTCATTTGGAGCTTTCTTTGAGAAGGTATCAGGATATTTACCCGGAAAAGCAAGAGAATGATGAATGGAGTATACTGAATCATTCAAATTTATCAGCCTTTTCAGTGTGAGTGATTCTTACTCTGCATGCCTCCAGTCATTAGTTGACTTTGACATGCTAGATTTTCTAAAAGATGCAGCAGTAAGAATGTTTAGCATTATTTATTTCTCCGGCAATTTCACAGTCAGAAGATATTTTTGAATTCTGTGCAGTTCATATTATTAGCTTGATGTGTTTGTTTTATTAACTAGAATAGGACTGTTTCGAGTTAAGGTTTGTAGGAATTTTATGTAGAATATTGCAAATGCTGTCATGCTTTCCTATTGGAAATTTACTTCACATTATTGGTGGTAATTTGCATAGAAGAAGCTTTATGATGTCATGATATTCAAGTCTGCAACATCTGAGCTCACTTTTGTTTAATATTATTAGCTGAATTCGCATTAGTACCTGTAATAATCAGTCAGTTTTTGGACATTAAGATCTTCTGAACAATTGAAGGATGATTAAATGATGTGTACGGATATCTATTTTTTTGGTTCTTTATGAAACAGGAGAGACTTAGGATTCTAAAAGAAAGTCGTTTGCTGTCCAGAAATCACAGTAGGACAGATTTTAATGAAAGAAAACATGAATGGCAAGAAAGTATGTTACTTCAGTTCTCAGATTTTGAGTGACTTGTAGATTCTGTATTAAGAATTGTTTTCAAGTTTTTTGTAGGAAATTTCGTTACATTAGTGTCACCAATGTGAAGAAGAGAGGAAATAGTGTAAAATTGGGTATTTATGATTAGAACTATTAGAAGATAAGTGTTGCTTCGGTCAGGGGAAAGAGAAGTGCATATCTATGCTGGTTTCTTATGTACAAAATATGGTTGTGTCATTCAGGTGGGTTTTGGTTGGCCCCTAAGCTGAACCAGCCCAAGTAGCATTCCCAAGTTCAGCTGAGTGGCTTGCCTATGGGGCTAGACTACAGTAGAATGATGTTAGAGTAGAAGCAGTGTTAACATAATGTTTAGATGCTGATAACTGTCAGAATATGAAGGTACTCAGAGAGGTTTAATCTTTTTTATGAACTCCTGTTTCCTGGAAAGAAAAGGATGGAGAGAGTCAACCATTGAATATGTACATCATAATTACTGCACAATGTCACTTCTGTTTTATTCTTTAATTATTTTTCTTTTATGTTTGCCACAAGCTTTATTTTTTTCCGCCAAACATTCTTTGGTTTACTTTTTTAGAAGATAAACAATGTTGATTGCTTATTAATCAATTAAATAAATTAGAGTCATGTTTAGTCTAAGTTTGACATCTAGTATATCCATTTGTGATGATATCTATCCTACAATCTCCTATAGGTACCACAACAGGACAGGGGTGCCTACTTCGTTAACACCAAGGAATTTTTCCACTGAACACAAGGAATGTAACAGTACTTCATGTAAACCACAGCCAGATCAAGGATGCAGTAATGCTAGCGATGCTTCTCAGTTTAATGGCTTGAGATCAAATATAAATTTGGAAAATAAGAAATCCCTTGGTGTTGGACTTCCGGCTCAAGATGGAATGGAAGTTCGATGCACTCCCCTTCGAGTTGTCCCACTCCCTATTCCAGCGGGTGGCATGTCTTTTGATAGTCTGTGTGCTGGGTATGGTCCAGTAATGCAACCCATGTATTATCCACAGTCAACTCATCATTTGTGGAGTACCATCCCGTCCATGTGGCATGGAGTACAAACTCTGCACAGTGACCATCCCAATGATCAGAGTGCTAGAAACCCAACTTACCATTCTGCAGAAAAGCAGGAAGAAACTATGGAGCTGTTGGATGAACAGAGACATGTTTCATCAGCTACAGCTGAGAGTGGAAGTGGGAGTGTATGTAATGGTGGCAGAAATGGAGGTGCAAGTGCTTGCAATGAAAGTATTGGGCACATTACCGGATCCAATATTTTCAAGGCCACGACAGAGAGTGGCAATCATGATGGCACAATTGCTCATGAAGGGACTAAGCCAATGGATTTTTATCGGTTAAGCCAAAGAGAAGAAGCCTTGAACAAATTCCGAATGAAACGGAAGGACAGATGCTACGAGAAGAAGGTATGATGGACCTGCATTTTTTTTAAAATATTTTGAACCTTCATTAGTTTTTGCTTTAGTCTCTTCTAGATCTTTGACAGAACTAATCCATTACGCTGAGCCATCTTTGTTTAGGCCAGGAGTAGAGTTGAATTACATTATTGATATACAAGAGACACGGGGAAAACTATTTTTTGTTGTGATTTGTTTCTCACCGTACTGTTTATATATTTCTGCTTGTGCTCTAAAAGAAGGTTACTTCACAGGTTCGGTACCAAAGCAGGAAACTACTAGCAGAGCAGCGCCCTCGTGTTAAGGGACAATTTGTCCGTCAAGTGCAGCTTGGTCTTCAATCTGTGGGAGCAGGCTGCTACCATGGTGATCCAGCTACCGAATAGATGTGTCATTGGAAGGATCCTGGTACCCAGGATTACCTAATATTGATAGTTAACTTATGTAGCTGCACTAATTAACAAAACATACCCGCAGGAGTGCCACCATGTGCATCTATTTCTCCTATAATTCAGGTTTGTTTTTAGTTAAAGCTTGTTATATTTATTAACAGGTGGAATACAGCCAAAGTAGTTCTCAGTGTGTATAATGGTGAGAATATGTTTGAACACTATTTTTTTCCTTCACTATTGGTTTTGGACACTGAATATCTTCCTTATGTTGTATATATTTGCAAAAGAGTTGCGAGTAAAATACCCACAATGATTGCTTTTTGTCTCAGTACAAAGGTGGTCGGCTTTACTTATGAGCATCTAATACCTTTTCGTGTGCCACGTTCTAATATGTATTTTGTTGTTTATTATTTTCCTATCTTATTGCAACAAGTTAGTCTGATACTCTTAAGTGCTCCTTTCTCTTTTGCAAGACACTCTTGGAATTAAGGTTGTATTTCTCTTGAATGATTTATTAATTATACATCATAAGTATTTACTGAAGACAATGGATGTTTTTTTTCTCCAGAAAATCAATCCTGAAAACATCTGTGTGGTGTCATCTATTGATGTGGTTTTATCCATTTTTATATTTTGGATAGTTCTTGCTGTATATTTCTTTTTCTTGCTGTCATTCCTGTATCTTCTTTATCGAACGCATCAGTCCTCCAATTAACTCAACGCAGTACATATGTACATATTATTCTTGCACGAATCTTGCCAGCGCATTATTGTTGTTTTGCTGGGTCTGCTTAGATCGGTTAATGTTGCCCTTGCTAGATAAATGGACTTGGTTTTGAGAATGCCAAATTTGCAAATGGCTCTAGTTGCAAGTGGTAGGAACTGCGAACGGCGGCTTTTTACTATTCCTTTCCTTGATGGGTCAGGAGTGAGGTTATAAATACCATATTGATCTGTTCTCATCGTTCGAGTATTATGAGGATTTTGCGTTAAAAAATGTCCTACGAGGATTGCTACGGCTTGTTGTGGCTGAACTACTTTAATCTTGTATTTTTTATTCAGCAAGTCTTCCTTATTTCCTTTGGTAGAAGCACAAATCTTCTTCATCAGCAAACAAGAGTTTAGCTGGACCAAGGTGAAGATGAGGTGTGAACTTGCCGACTGAATCAAGCTTTTGATAGTTATACCAAGTGAATTGGGCTCCACCTTCACTATGGTTTGAGAGGTTAGAGTTTGGCATCATATACGAGGAGGGCTACTTGCTTCTTTGTCGCCCACTATCTTCAGGCCTGTTTTGAAACCGAGACAGAGAGCGAGAGAGAGTGAGAGTTGGAGGGTTTGCTGATACACGTGGAACCCTCAAAAGCAGTAATACCAACATGAAGACATCATCGTATATCCATCTACTTCACCTTTAACATGTTTTCCAGGTATCCCTATTATATTTGTAATGGAGACTTTTCGGGTTTAAGAGGAGAGAGTGCAATTTGCAATTAGGGCATGAGGCCAATAATAGACAAATAACTCATACATCATGATGAAAAAGATGCCTAATCACTAGCCTAGTGTATATGAATTATAGAAGAATGCGAGATATATGAACAGATGCATGACAAACGTATATCTGTGCTATATTGTAAAATAAGAGACTAGGTAGTATACTAATAGACTTTGTCTCTGTTCTGTTTTTAGAAGTGGGAGACCAAGGGGCATGAGAGCCCTACGGCTCCTCTATAAATAGAGCCTCTCCCTCACTTCAAGATCCTCCAATAATGGTCATAGCCTCATTTTCTCCCTCTTTTCTGCCACCAATTTTCTGGACCTATTTTTTGTGCTTGCCATAAATCTAGGCCACAATGCTTGCCGGAGACGAGGTATCCCTACTTTTCTTTTCTTTGCTTTCCCCTTCTCTAAGCTTTGGATCATCGTCACTGCTCTCAATTCGCTGGAAAGCCACCAACAAAAAAGCCCCTATTTCTACCCTTATTTTTGGTTGAATCCTTTTCCTTTTTCCGATCATCGCCAGCACTGCTTCCTGTTGATGAGCCCTCAGCTGAGCTCCGTTGATCTTCCAGTGACTGTCCGTAGAAACCATGGTTACCGCTAAGCGACTAACGCTTGAATAAGCTGCTTCCTTGTTTTATTCTTTCTTGTTGGATGGTCACAGCTGCCGATTGCTCTCCACTGCCTGCCACCACCTTATGTTGCCGCCCTTTAGACCACCATCTTCGACATTCCCTCTCGCCTTTCCAAGAAGGATGCCCTCCTCTGTTTTGACTAAAACAAGAGGGCAAAAAGAAAGAAAGAAAAGAAAACTCCATCCCCTATTTTGATTTTTCCTCCGCCTGATCCGTCATTCGGGGATGAGGCTTTTACTGGAGCTCTTGTCAAACTCCTAACAAGCTCTGCTGCCGTAGTCGAGCTTCGACCGTCGGCCAGTGAGTTGAAACACTTGAGTTTTCTCCTCTTTGGGCTGATCTATTGATGGCCCTTATACTTTTCTCCGCCGCCGGCCACCTTGGTCAATGATGCGGGCGCTATGATCTTCTTTGGCAGCCATGCCTAGGTGGACGTCCGCCACCGTTGTCGGCCAATCTAAGGTTCCTTCATCAAGGTCAAAAGCAGGGCTCCGTTCTTTGCTTCCTCTTGCTCTCTCTCCCTCCTCTCTTTCTCTCTCTCTTCACTCTTCCTCTCTCTAGATACTTTATGAACCTACAGAGGATTGAGATATTTGGATAAACCTAGGTGACCATATTGATGAGACTGAAGGGAATTCGAGCATCGTATGCGCCAAGGATTCACCGATTAAGGTGAAAGTATGCAATTTGAAAATAATTTTCAGCAGAAGCCCATTGCAAACTTTGGATCTTATCCAATCCTACGAAATTTCCAGATGAATCCGCAGGATATGTGATAGAAATATTCATGCATGGATCACATCGTATGTGTTCTTGAATTGAGATCAAATCTAAACTCCAAAAACTGAAAACAGAACACTAACCTTTCAGCAGGTTGGCTCTAGCTTGCTGCTCTGCAACCGCACAAGCATCCGACTTCTACAAGTAATCCACGCGAGGCCTCTAGATCAATCGGCGTCCCGAGGAGTGCTAGCTCGCAGGGATGCAGCAGGTGGCCGAAAGAGAGGTAAAGAACTAGGAGGAAGAGGACTAGCTACCCTTTCCTTCAATCTTTTCTTTTCCCCTTCTTTTTCTTACAGTATGAACTCTCAAAGCTCACTTCACTCTTTCCCAACCGGTGTCAAAACACCAAATACTCTAAGCCAGATCCTTTTTTTTTTCTCTACAAAGATGGTAGCCATCTCCCCTATTTATAGTGGGAGAGGAAGTCCAACAAAGGGGCTTACTTGCCACATGTCAAACATGCATGATGCCACGTGTCCTGATGCTCATGATGGCCTATAAAGCTCTCATGAAGTGTGATTGGATGGCTATGAGAAAGAATCTCAGTCTAGGGGGTGAGGTGCCCTGAAGGGTGGAGGTGGCACACATGCACTATGCTACATGTCCAGGACGCGGGCCCCGCAAGCTGGATGGATAAGCCAATCCAAGGTGTGAGGTGTCCTGTAGGGTGGAGGTGGCACACATGCACTGTGCCACATGTCCAGGATGCAGGCCCCGCAGGTTGGATGGATAAGCCAATCCAAGGTGTGAGGTGTCCCGTAGGGTGGAGGTGGCACACATGCACTGTGCCACATGTCCAGGACGCGGGCCCCACAGGCTGGATGGATAAGCTCAAAGTCAATCCAAGGTGTGAGGTGTCCTGTAAAGAGTACAAATCTAATTTGAACTCTACCACAGGGCTAGGATGTATCCAGTATGTAGTCGTCACATGCATCACGAGGTGTGGGTCCCACTCAAGCAAGATGTGGGGCCTACAAGGACATAAGGTGGGACCTACGTAAAGGGCAAAAGGGGAAAAGAAGATGGTCCTAACCCTATATAAAGGAAAAGGGTTCTAATCAATCTTTTAGCTAGTCAAATCTGATTTCACTCGAATCCAAGGGAATTGAACACCGAATCACATTCAATGTCAATTGTGGTTTGACCTAACTTCCTCCACTCAATCTAATTGAGTCTAATTGGTGATCCAATCACCAATTGGTCTCTCCAATATGAGCAATAATTTGCTTAGGGTATAACGGTTAATCACATTGATCATTTTACCCTTTAATGATTCTCAGCTAGAAATGATCGATCCAGAAAAAGCCTCAAAGCGTGTGACCTCACAGGTTCAATCTTAAGCTGGTAGCATAGGAACACTTTCTGTACCAATCGATGTAACCATCTAGCAATAGCACCCGATGTCCAGATAAGCCGAAATAGATGCAGAGCAACATTCTAGAACCTATGGACTATGGTTACCGCATAATTCAGCCTCTTGACCAGAAAATGCCCAGGGTGGGTTCAGAGTTTGTCTACCCTGAAACGATCCATTCGAAAATATATTTCAATTCAATAAATCAAGTGATAGTGATTTGATTTTTCCTAGCCAGGGTACTACTTAATTGAAAACACATGGCATTCACCCTTATTTCTAAGGGAGGTCAATCTCATCTTGATCTGCAATTGACTACCACAAGTACTTGACTGGACTCAGAAATCTTCCGTCGCTGGATTAGAAATCCAGGTAGTCCGGCACCAAAATACAGTGAGTTGCTTGCAAGCCACCGGTTGCAATCTCAGGTCTAAAGGATACATATACCCATATCCACTCGGAGCAACTCTTGACAAGAGGAAGTCCGTCAATTGGTCACGTTCAGTGAACGTACACTACCATTCACCTGTATACCATACTAGTATCTTTATACTCTTTGGTTTGGAAGACAACCAACAAATATGATACACAATGACCTACGCCCGATAATACTATCGTCCTATTAATAGTATATCATACGGTCATGAACATTTAAGGACCTATGTGACAAAATCGTATTTCATTACACAAAGCAGTCCTAAGGACTTCATCATATCGGAGTTTGTGAAGATGTTCTGGTGGTAAATAAATACTATGTTATTTATAATTGATTCAAATACATTTACAATCAACAATTGATTAGATTTAGGACACAATTTCCAACAACTCCCACTTGACCTAAAGCCAATCAATATAGTATCGTATATCCATCTTCAAGTAATGATAATCAAACTCCTTTACACTGAGGGCCTTAGTGAAGGGGTCGGCTAAGTTATCCTTCCCGTCAATCTTTTGAAGATCAACGTCACCTCGTTCTACTATCTCATGAAAAAGGTGATACCCGCGTAGAATGTGTTTGGTGCGCTGGTGTGCCTTTGGTTCCTTAGCTTGAGCGATGGCCCCAATGCTATCACAGTATAGTGGGACTGGTCCATCAGCGGAGGGTGCAACTCCTAGCTCAGCAATAAACTTCCATAACCAGACAACTTCTTTGGCGGCATCAGATACAGCAATGTATTCAGCCTCGCATACAGAGTCTGCCACATTATGCTGCTTGGAACTTTTCCAGCACACGACTCCACTTAACAGGGTAAACACATAACCAGACACAGACTTGCTATCATCATGGTCTAATTGAAAACTTGAATCGGTATAACCGACAAGTCTCAACTCAGTATCTCCATAAACAAGCCGCTTATCCTTAGTATTTCTCAAATACTTGAGGATAGTCTTTACAACCTTTCAGTGGCTCTCTCTTGGGTCAGATTGGTACGTACTCACTACTCCTACAATACGCCACATCTGGTCTAGTACATGTCATAGCATACATAATAGATCCCACAGTAGAGGCATATGGAATTCTATGTTGGGAATTGTATCCTAAGAGTCAATCGTCAGTGCGTTGATGATTAAATTTTGTAAATGAATTGATAAATTAATAAAATGTT
>JAOXJJ010000018.1:26937-48847 GCA_025769935.1 Phoenix roebelenii
ATGGACCCATTGCTTGACACATGGCAACATTGTTTGTTGTTTGAATTTGAATTCAAACATTAAGCAATATATTAAATAATTTCATACATCAAATAACTTCCCTAGTTGGCATGTGAACCTATGAATCATTTAAATTCGAATTTCAAATGAAATATATGCGACAAGAGGAAGGAAAATTCTACTGCATGGATTTCAAATTCCTCCCCTCTTGCACATGTGTTTAAAATTTGAATTTAAATCAGATTTGATTGAGATCTGATTTGGGTTGTTCCTATTCCATTGCATGCGCCTACTAAAGAAGGTTTTCTGAAGATAATTTTCAAATTTTGAATGAAAATTCGGAGGCCATTAAAAGGGGTCAAACATGGGCACTGAAAACACATCCATTGCAGCCTTCTTCCTCACACTTCTCCTCCTCTTCTTCTCCATTTTAGATAGGATTTTCAGGGTGAACATCTAGAAGATTCAAGATCATATCTGAGTCCTCTACTTTTCTTACAAACCTCATCTCCATCTGCTTCAAGACGATTGATCAAGAGTTGATTGAATCCCGGCGAGCAGATTTCAGCTTTCAAGTGTTTTGCAGCTGCTAGCACTATTGCGGAAGAAGATCCTTCAGGGCTTCGCGTGTACTTCTCATAGAGGCCATTTGTGTGCGTGGCTGCGAAGTCAAGGATCAGATCCACAACTTTCATCCATCATAAAAGGTATTAATCTAGCATTGATCATTTATTATGGTGTCAAGATCTAGGTCCGATTTTCCGAGGTTTTACCCTCTTTTGGGGCTCCTCATGGAGATATCTCTAGAATCCATTTGATGGATATTCGGAGATTAATTGGAATAGAGTTCTTATGTTTCATATCTGATAGTTAATAATGCATAAAAATTTTAGCATAATTGTTTAAACGATTCCGGCATAATCCTATATGTTCTTAATGTGCTGATTTCTAGATTTGATCTTGTAAGCATGCATGAATTAAATTATTTGATTCATTTTTCCGCTGCATTTTTGAAACTTAAAAAGAACTACGTGTGGCTTGATCCTCCTTGTGAAGTGGTACGTAGGCAACCCGATCAGGTTCACCCATGATTTTCAAAAAAAAAAAAAAATTCAGCATGCTAAACACCGAAGAACCTAGGATGCACTTTCATGAAGCATAAGGGAGGATCGGTTCGTCCGTTGGGTGATGACCGCAGGTCAGAAGTGAAGTTTGTGTGCAGCCGAAAGGAAGGTCTTGCTGCAGAAAATTTCTGTGTGATTTGGCCGCAGCAGCAAAAATTTTTGGGGGTGATCCTTGGCCATCTGGGGCGAGGCCTATTGTGGTGATTTGTGGCTGGTTTCTGTAGTCCAGGAAGACATCCGCAACAGCCTTTTGGAGATAGATTCCGGGAAAAACTCTAACTCTTATCAACAATGACTTGACACCCTAGAAAGCGAATCCAACCAAGAAAACAAACTCTTGGAGGAACTCTTTACCTCCATGGCTGAAATGAGGAGGGAGACAAATGTGGGTTTGGAGATGTTGGAAAGAAGGTTGGGTGAGAGAGAAAGAGAAAGAAATCAGAGGGAGATGCCTTGGTTGCATGCCTCATGGCAGGACCAATGAAGAGAAGAAAGAGAGAGCGTTGGTTCTAGTGGATCGGCTACCGACCATGAAGGTTATAATGTGAGGAAAAATATGAGAGAAAATGTGAGAAGAGGAAGTAGAGTCAAAGGCAATGGTATTTGTGTAGATAGGTTCGAAGGAGGTATGAGACAAAAAGAATATTATGAAGAGGTTATGAAGCCGGAGGAGAGGCTTTATCATGCCCCATGGCATGATGGTCGAAGAGGTCATGGGAAGATAAGAAGGAGAAGGCCACATGTAGGAAAATATGGTGATGAAGAAGGGAGTCCAAGAGTTCAAGATCGGGGTCAAGAAATCAAAAATAGACTTTCTGAAATTCAGTGGAGGAGATCCCTATGAATGGTTGGATAAAGTGGAGCAATTCTTCTATGTGTATGAGGTACTTCGAGAGGAGAGAGTCACCTTGGCAAGCTTCCATTTGAAGGATAAGGCTAGCCAATGGTAGAGGTGGCTAAGATCCATATATTAGAAGGAAAGAAGAAGATTAGGATAGACGGCTTTTGTCAAGAAATTCATGAATCAATAGGGGCCATCGCTGGTTGTCAATCATCATGGACAATTGGCAAAACTCAACAAGAATGATGATGCTGATTGCCGCAAGGAGAAGTTTGCTGCAACAAAACCCACAGCAGCAAACCCTGAAGAAGTCTAACAACACGGGAAGGCTGACACAAGGAGCTTGAATCAGGGGATAGCCAAGAAGGGAAAAGATCATGTTGGTGCAACTCTTAGCAGCAACAAGTTGCAGATTGGTGACCATGATCAAAAGCCCAAACTGAAACATGAGGACAAAGTGCACAATAACATTGATGTTGGCAGCAAGGATGAGGGAGAGGTGCTCAAAGAATCGAAGCATGCTGTGACTAAAATTTTTGAGAAAAGCAGTGCATAATCCGAGGAGGAAGTGGCTAAAATTTCAGAAGACAACAGAAAAAAATCTAAGCATCAAGAAGAGGCCGAGCATAGTACAGAAGGCAAGGAAGCTAAATTATATTTGCATGCCATGGTGGGTGTGCAAAGGCCTATTTCTATGAGGCCTTGTGAGGCCAATCTGTTAGGAGAAATGATAACTTCAGAGCAGCAGCAAAGTAGACTTGTTAGGCTGCCATTGTCGGACCAGAAATTTCTGAAGACTCATCAAGGTGACTTGGGAGTTGCTTATCGTTTGGAGTGGCCATTTGCTTCGCAACTACAACCGGTTTATCATGTCACATGGCTAAAAAATAGGGAGGATGACCCTACTATGAATAAGCAGCAGATTATGACACTACAGCAGCAGAAAATCTTAGGGATGGTGCTGCAATTTGAATTTAAACTCGTCTACCGGCCGAGCGAGGAAGACAAGGTTGTTGAAGCACCATCCAGGAAGGAATGGAGTCAATTTCTGTAGGTGGCCGAAGAGGCTAAGGAGCATCTTTCTTTAACACATAAGGGTGCCGAGTGGCTAAGTTGGGACGGAAATCGTGATGCAGCAAGATTTGATGTCCAGGCACTAGAAGTTGGTGAAAGATTAGAAGCATGTGATGACGGACTTTCACCATACAACTGGAGAGGTGATCTAAATTTCTGCATGAGGTATGATTACAGGCACTTCTACAGCAACAATGATAGTGGTCATTTGGAGTGCAGCATCCATGTGAAATATTTTTTTCATTGGAGGCAGCATAGGAAGAGGAGGAACACACGACATGGGCTTATCTATTGGGGAAGAAAGCCTAAACAAGAAGACACATGGATGACCTATGTTGGTGTGAGTTGGCAGTGCCCAAACTTGATCCTTGGGGTCAAAAAATATTCTCAAAGAGAGGGGGAATGATGAGACCCCCACAAAATTGTTGGGTTCCCTTGTGGTTAGCATGCATGATTTTTTAATTTTTTCAATGGAAGCTATTAAAATTAAGCACTTTAATTTCAACGCATGCATGAGATCTGATCTCAACCATAAAATAAATCCAGGATCATGAACATTTATTTAAAACATGAGTCTATGATTATATGTCGAACATATAATCCTAAAATTTCAGCATCATGTTAAGATCTAATCTTAATATCTAAAGATATCATATCTCATACCTGATTTGCTGGAGGCCTTTGATGATTCCTTGATCACACTCCGCAGCCGCACGCACGTCCGACCTCTATGGATCGTCCACGCGAAGCTTCAGGAAGATCGACGTCCACGGGAGTGCTAGCTCGCGAGGAGGTGTTGCAATGGCTGAAATATTCTCTTGAAACAACCAACTCTTGATTGTTCTTCAAGAAAAAAAAAAGGATGAAGAGGAAGGAGGAGGAGAAGAGGTGGCTGTCACATTCTCTCTAATATTTCAGAACTTAGACTTACTCATTAGAATCACCTTAATCAAACCCTAGGCGTGTAGAGGTCTTTTATAGCCAAAGACCCCACGCCATGCACTCCTTCTTTTGCGCCAATTAACTTGCCATCTTTTGGCAATTAAAATCCCTTTCAAATGGGGCGTTTCCATGGTTGGAAAGAGGAGGGGATAAGGCCCATTTTGTGCGCTTTTGAATCCCTAAGAAATAGAAATTCATGCGCCCAAATAGGAACCACATTTCCTTCTCACGCCAACTATTGGCGCCAAGAAATAGGGATTTACTCTTTTTTTCAAATTCTGAATTTTTGAGCTTAGAATCCTTATCAAATAAGGACATCTCATTCACTCGGGTCAAACCCAATCCAATTGAGTCAAGTTTCATCTATTGGATCAAGCCCAATCTACTTAGGTCGAACACAATCCAATTAGGTCAAACCCAAATGTAGCCCAAATTTGAATCTAATTCAATTTGACTCAACCTAAGCCCAATCATTCAATCAAATTGAGTTCATTAGCAATCTAATTGCCAATTAATCCTTCAATAATTCAATAATTATTTTACTGCAACCTTTGCTTAGGATAATTTGTCAATCGAATTGACCAATGTACCTCTAGATGATTCTTAATCATCAATCAGCCATTTGATCAATCCAGAAACTTCTATGCGTGTGACCCCATAGGTTCGAATCTAAGCCAGTAGCACAAGAACAACTTTCTGTACTAATCGAAATGACCATCTAGCAATGGTACCAGACGTCCGGATAGGCCGAATGATTGCAAAGCAACATTCAAGAATCCTTGGACTATGGTTACCGTATAATTCATCCCTATGACTCCGAATTCATAGGATGACTTCAGAGTTCACTGTCAACTCTTTAATCAGTTCATCCAAAATGTGCTTCAACCTTACAAATCCTGTGACTCCTCACATAGACTACTGTTGAGTGATTGTTGTTCCCTTATTTGATTTTGATGAGCCCAAAACACTTAAGTATAATTTCATATTATAATAATAAATTCAAGTGAGTGTTTCAGAAAATATATTACTATAGACATTAGGATGACTTAGAAAATGGTTCAGAATTATTTAGATCAGTTATTATAATGTTTGGAACCATTTTAATCTTGCCCTACACTCAAGTCGACTCCAAGATTTCTCGAGTCAACTCCGGCACAAAAGTTTGTATCTAGCACGATCTCGAGTCGACACCCAGGTTGGATGAGTCAACTCCTGATAAATTGGCTGAAAGAAGAATTACCGAGTATAGAGCTCGAGGCGACTCCACTTGAGATTGAGTCGATCTCGGAGAAAAGACATAAGACTCATTTCAACCCAACTGATACCGAGTCGACTCCAGCAAAAAGACAAAAGATCCATTTCTCAACCTAACTGATATTGAGTCGACTCTGACTATTATTGAGTCGACTCTGAAAAGTAAAACAGAAGAGTGTTTTTCTACGGGACTGAGACTAAGTCGATTCCTAAAGATCGCGAGCCACCTCCAATTTTTGGCGAGCCAACTCCAGATAATGTGAGTCGACTCTGATAAGAAAAGGTAGAAAAATTAGTTTCTGGTACTCTAAGATCGAGCCGACACTTGAAGGACGCGAGCTATCTTCCGCTTTTGGCAAGTCGACTCCGAAATATCATGAAACAACTCCTGAAAGATAGCCTGGTAAGTACTTTTAAAAGATACAGTGAGGAAGTCATCACTTGAAGAACACGAGTCGACTTCAGCCACATTCGAGTCGTCTCCAAGTCGCACGAGTCGACTCCAATCGCGACAGTCGTATTGTCAGGTTGCACAGTTAAGTCAGAAGAGCTTTTTCACCTTTTGTAATGGCTAGTTTTCGAAAAGGAAGGCTCTGAAAAGTGTTTAAAAGGAGAAAGGAGGCAAGAACAAAGCATCCATTGAAGAGCATTCAAGTTTACATCCACCAAAAAGAATTGGAGCCTTTTGCAAAGCAAAAAGAGGAGTAATTGCCCCAACATCAAATTCAGAAGTTCTCCTCTCATTCAAGGCTCGATTAACTGATCCTCAACCACCAGCATATTCAAGAGAGGATCCAGAAGAGAAGAAGCCACATCCTACTTCAACATAAAATCTGTTTGAGAGCATCTTCCCTTTAATATTGTTTATATTGTGCTGTAACTATATAACTCTTATATTCTGTTATTATACTTGCTTCAATCAGGGTATTGAATTAAAGGGAACAAGGTTAGTTGGTGAGCTAGTGTAAAAACAGCAAGTTAGGTTGTGGTTGGTGAACCAAGAAAAATCAACTGGGTTAGATTATGATTCCTGAAAAAATAATTAGTTTGGTTGCAGTCGATGATTCTGTGAAAACCGACCGAGTTCATTGTAATCTCGTAAAAATAACAAGTTAGGTTATGAGCTTGTAAAAGAACTGACTGTAATCAGGAAGATTATAGTGGAATTCCCAAAAAAAATTGGGGAGCGGATGTAGGAGCAGGGTTGGCTCCGAACCACTATAAAACTTATTGTGTTTGTTTTATGGTTCCTTGAGTATCTCGTTTCCATTGCTTTCTTTATAGTTAAGATTTATCTCTTAGATTAAAATCAAGAAAGCTTTTATAATCTCATTAGATATTTTGAAAAGAAATCAAAGTCTTTATTCAAAACCCAATTCACCCCCCCCCCTCTTAGGTTGTCTATTGGGCAACAAGTGGTATCAGAGGAGGTGCTCTTATAGTGATTGTTGTTCTAATCAAAACTAGAGTAAAAGACCATAACAACTCAATTTAATTATTCCCTTACCGAGGCACAGTCTGCGAATAGGCCCCCACTGTTCAATGGCACTAATTACACCTATTGGAAGGCTAGAATGAGAATCTTCATTCAAGCCTAAGATTATGATGTATCATCATTGAAAAAGGACCACACATCCCTACACACATAATTGACAACATCTCTATTCCTAAGCTTGAAAAAGATTGGGATGATCATGATAGGAGAAAAGCCTAACTAAATGCTAAGGCAATGAATGTCTTATATTATGCCTTAGATCCTAATGAATTCAATAGAATCTCCTTTTGTGTTTCAGCTAAAGAAATATGGGACAGATTTAAGGTTACCCATGAGGGAACGAATCAAGTAAAAGAGTCTAAAGCAAACATATTAGTGCATAAATATGAACTCTTCAAAATAGAACCTATTGAAACCATTACTTGCATATTTACAAGATTCACTGATATCATTAATGGGCTGAAATGTCTTGGCAAATCATAGAAAAGTGCTACGTTCTTTAACTCAGACATGGAAAGCTAAAGTAACAGCAATCCAAGAAGCCAAGGATCTTAACACGCTTCCACTCGAAGAACTTCTTGGATCCCTGACGACTCACGAGCTAACTATGAAGGAGCATACCGAGGATGAAAGCTAAAGAAGAAAGGTAATTGCACTTAAATCCACTACTAAAGAAAGTACTTATAGCAACAGCAGTGAGGATGAAAATGAGGAAGATGAGAAAGAAGCTCTATTTGTAAAGAAGTTCAAAAAATTCATGAACAAAAGGAGGCCTTCCTACAAAAACAAGTTCACTTCTCATGCCTTCGACCGAGAGAAAGGTAAAGAAAAAGAAAGAGAGGCAGTCATGTTCTATGAATGTAACAAATCAGAACACTTCAGAGCTAATTGCCCACTCATGAAGAAGCTTGGAAAAATGAATAAGAAGGCACTCCTCATTATCTTAAGCGAAAGTGATAATTCATCACCAAAGAAAGAACCACAAGAAAAGACAAATGTCTGCCTTATGGCAAATGGAGATGAGGTAAAATCTAAAACACATCTTGATTTTAGTTTTGATGAATTATATGTTGCATTTAATAAATTAATGGATGTATGCAGAACTTTAACCTCAAAGAAAAAAGATTTAAAATTTTCTAATCAATCGCTCATGTAAAAAACTGAAATCTTAACAAAAGAGAGAGAGAGAGGTTGATTAAAGAAGTTTCAGAATTAAGAATGACTAATCAATCTATAAAAGATTGCTTAGCTAATGACACAAATTTACTGAGAATTGAAAATCAGTTTTTAAATAAGGAAGTTAATAAATATAAACCAATTGTTGTAAAATTCACTCTTAGCTCAAAAAAACTGAAAATGATTCTTGATAATCAAAGAGCTATTTTCAATAAAGCTGGTTTAGGACACAAACCTAATAAAAAACAGAAACTACTTAAAAATTTCTTTGTAAAAGCTAAAGATACTCAAACTGAAAGTATAGCACATTTTTGCAATAAAAAAAATAGGCATGAAGCAAACATAATTAATCACATAAAAACATAAAAGCAAAAGAAAGAAAAATTTGTTTGGGTTCCAAAAGGGACCATCTATACTAACCATGAAGGATCCAAGAAAGCTTGGGTACCTAAATCTATTTGATTCATGCTTCTAGGAATGTCTTGCAGCCAAACATAATGAAAGGAGTTGGTACTTAGTGCCTGCTCAAGACATATGACGGGTGACAAAAATCATTTCTTCACCCTTGAAGCTAAAGAAGGTGGTGTAGTGACTTTCGGTGATAACAACCAAGGTCATGTAAAAGGCATTGGTAAAATTTAATTTACTTCTTCTACCTATATTGATAATATATTATATGTTGATGGACATAAGCATAATTTGATTAGTATCAGTCAACTATGTGATAAAGGATTTGAAGTGTCATTTAAATCATCATTGTGCATAGTAATCAATCCAATTGACAATAGCATAGTATTTAAAGGACTAAGATGTGGAAATGTATACTTGATAGATCTAGATGATCTCACTAGAAATAGCCACTGCTTAGTAGCTAATGATGCTAAGGTAAATGAAGGAAGTTCGTTGTGGCACCGTAGAGTAGGTCATACTAACATGGACGCATTATCTAAACTATTCAAAAAGGACCTAGTGATTGGATTACCAAAACTTAAGTTTGAGAAAGATAGAGTTTGCAATGCATGCCAACTTGATAAACAAACAAGCAATTCATTTAAATCCAAAGATGCAATCTCAACTACTAGGCCATTAGAACTACTTCACATGGATCTTTTTGGGCCAACTAAAACTATTAGTCTAGGTGGAAAGAGGTATGGGCTTGTGATTGTAGATGATTATTCTAGGTTCACATGGGTTTTATTCTTGGCACATAAAAATGAAGCTTTCAACTCATTCAAGAAATTCTACAAGAAAGTCATAAATGAAAAGAATACCACAATTATAGTAATAAGAAGTGATCATAGTACAGAAGTTGAAAACCAACTTTTTGAAAACTTTTGTAGTAAAAATGGAATTGAGCATAATTTTTCTGCACCTAGAACTCCACAGCAAAATGGAGTGGTAGAAAGAAAATATAGAATCTTGAAAGAAATGGCAAGAACCATGTTGTGTGAAAGTAATCTCCCAAAGTACTTTTGGGCTGAAGCAATTAACACCTCATGTCATATCCTAAACAAGGTTTTATTAAGACCTATCTTGAAAAAAACTCCATATGAACTTTGGAAAAAAAGAAAGCCAAAATTAAACTACTTTCATGTGTTTGGTTGTAGATGTTTTATTCATAATAATGGAAAAGATAACTTAGAAAAATTTGATGCCAAATCAGATGAAGGGATCTTTTTAGGATATTCTTGATCTAGTAGGGCATATAGAGTATTCAACAAAAGAACTCTTATAGTTGAAGAATCTATACATATTGTCTTTGATGAAACTAATGGAACTTCCTCTAGCAAGGAAGTAGTTGATGATGATGCAAGATTTCTAGAAGACAAACTTAAAAAGATAAGCATTTGTGAGGAAAAACAAAGGCACAGTGAGGATACTCCCATAATCCAAGAGGAAACAACTGAACATGATCTTACCAAAGCTTGGAGGTATGCTTATGGTCACCCTAAGAAATTAATCCTTGGTGATGCATCTCAACCGGTAAGAACCAGAGCATCTCTTAGGATTTTAAATAATAATATGGCCTTCGTTTCACAATTTGAACCAAAGAATATTAGAGAAGCTGAAAATGTCATTAATTGGATCAATGTTATGCAAGAAGAATTAAATCAATTCAAAAGAAATAAAGTTTGGAACCTAGTTGAAAGACCCACTGAATCTTCTGTTATTGGAACTAAATGGGTGTTCAAAAATAAGCTTGATAAAAGTGGAATAGTTGTAAGGAACAAGGCAAGACTAGTAGGAAAGGAATATAACCAAGAAGAAGAAATAGATTTTGATGAAACCTTTGCCTCGGTTGCTAGACTAGAAGCAATAAGACTCTTACTTGCTTTTACATGCCATATGGACTTCAAACTATTTCAAATGGATGTTAAAAGTGCATTTTTAAATGGCTATATTACTGAAGAAGTTTATGTTGAACAACCATTTGGGTTTGAAGATCATAACTATCCTAATCATGTCTACAAACTTAACAACGCTCTATATGGTTTAAAACAAGCTCCTAGGGCTTGGTATGAAAGGTTGAGCAAATTTCTTTTGGATAATGATTTCACTAGATGACATATAGATACAACCTTATTTCTGAAAAAGAAAAACAAAGATATGTTAATAGTTCAGTTTATATTGACGATATCATTTTCAGTGCTACTAACAATTGTCTTTGCAAAGAATTTGCTGAGCTCATGCAAGAAGAATTTGAAATGAGCATGATGGGTGAGCTAAACTACTTTCTTGGGTTTCAAATCAAACAATCAAAGAAAGGTATTTTCATCAATCAAGCAAAGTACATTAAAGAAATGCTTAACAAATTTGAGATGAAGACAAGTAAAGCAGTGAGCACACCCATGAGCTCCTCATGCAAATTAGACAAGAATAAATCAGAAAGAAGCATAGATCAAAAATTATTTAGAGGTATGATTGGCTCACTCTTGTATCTTGCAGCTAGTAGACCTGATATCATGTTTAGTGTATGCATGTGTACTAGGTATCAATCAAATCCAAAAGAGTCACACTTACTTGCTGTTAAGAGAATCTTTAAGTACTTAATTGGAACAATAAATGTAGGATTATGATATTCAAAAGATTCAAACTTAGATCTAATAAGATACACCAATGCTAACTTTGCTGGTTGTAAGTTAGATAGGAAGAGCACAAGTGGTACATGCCAACTATTAGGAGAAAATTTAATTTTATGGTTTAGTAAGAAACAAAATTCAGTTGCGTTATCTACGATGAAAGCCGAATATATACCAGTTGAAAGTTATACTCGGATTTTATGGATTAAGCAACTACTTGTAGACTATGGCATTAAACAAAACAAAATTTTCATAAACTGTGATAATACAAGTATCATAAATCTAAGTAAAAATCCAATTCAACACTCAAGGACTAAGCATATTGAAATAAGACACAATTTCATAAGAGATCATATTTTGAATGGTGATGTATTGCTTGAGTTTGTATGTACTGAAGATCAATTAGCTGATATCTTCACAAAACCATTGAGTGAAGATTGATTTAGTACTCTTAAAAGAAAATTAGGAGTGATTGACCCATTTGAATGATCTACTCTTTACTCCTAGTAAATTTAGTTCCTCCATAACTTATTCCAATCTGATCTTAGCCTATTTCTGTCATATAAACTTATTGAAATCAGTAGAACTCAATCTAAATTTATTTGAACCCAAGACCATTGAATACATTTGGGTTAGATAGGGCTCGAGCCGACTCGAGGTAGAACTACGAGTCAACTCGAGCTGTTGCGCTAGTCATCTTGAGGACGGGCAGACTATTTTTTTTTGGGATAAGTTGTACTCATTAAAGCTTGAGTTGACTCACCGATAGAACATCCACTCCAAAAACAAGCAGACTGTTCGTCTTCGGACCCTTCCTTCAACCCTTCTCCCTTCATGCCCTAGCTCTCCACTGTCTCTCTTCGATTCCAAGGAAAACCTCAAGGCCTTCCATGATTTCACCAAATCTTCACACCAATGGGACCTAGGAAGAAGCTCGCATTCCGAAGGAAGAGACCTATAGAAACGATTCAAGAGGAAGGGAGATCCACATGTAGAACCGGTTCGCCGGAAGCCATAGTTCCAATCTCCCCTTCGCCCTTGGCCGAGAGAGTCGTGACCAAAGGTAGGAGGATCGATTTTGAATTTCTTGCAAGAGAAAGATTTACAATAGGAGAAAAGTTGAAAGCATTGGGTTGGGACTATATTTGCTCGTTGGATTTATCCACATACCCTAACCTAGGTAGAGACTTTTAACGATCCCTGAAAGCCGATACCCAGACAGAAACTCTGACTTGCTCTGTTAAAGAAACCGAAATCATAGTGACTGAGCAACTGCTTGCTCGAGTTCTGAAAATGCTGGATGAAGGACCTTCCCCTACAGGACATGGTGATAAAAAGGCTGCACTTAAAGCAATTCTGGGAAAGGATGACATAGGTCCCTTAGAAAATATTACATCAACCAACTACCTGTAGAAATGAGGCTACTCCACAGTATCTTAGCAAGGATTATGTTTCCTAAGATGGGACATTTTGAGAGGCTGACTGAGAGAGACATTGTAGTCATGCATTCTGTGTTAAAGGGCATTTAGTTTAACTTTTCGAGAATGATGATGATCTATATGAGAGAGGAAGCCGCAAAGACCAGGCTAAATCTACCCTATGGAATGGCTCTTACTTTGCTGTTTAGAGTATTTGAAATTGTCATCCCTAAAAAGGAGCCACAGATAGTACTCCATAATGCTGATGTATATAATGAAAAATCCTTGCACAGAATGAGGTTTAGAAAAATAAATAGACAATGGCAACGGAAAGGATCTAGACACCTAGAAGAAGGTGAGTCTAGGCGAGCACGAGTAAAGACTGCACCCAACTCACTTTCATCATCTGACTCTCCATATAGCTCATCTTCAGAATCATCTGGATAGCCAACAACATTCCCTAAGGGATTGGATGATGATCAGATGAAGAAAATGGTCAAAATAATTGCAGATGAAGTGGATACCAAACTAACCGCAAAGATAGAACTGGGTATCCAGAGGATTGAGGCCATAGTTCATCTCCAAGAAGACCGATTCTAGCGCCTCACGACCGAAGTAGAGAGGATTGCCAACAGTCTGGGGCAACAACCAGCAACATCATCTTCCAGAGGTCGTGCTTCTAAAGCGACAGCCGATAGGCATTCTAGACCTCCTTAGTGCACACAGATTGCCTCCCGTACTAGATATCTTAGGCATTTTCCTAGAGGTCCTCCTTCTAGGGCTAGTAGTCCTGAAAACATTACCTCAAATGACGACTAGGATTACTTGTGTGCCTACTGTTTTGACTGCTAACTCATGTTAGGACTTTTACTACACTATGATGTACATTTTGAACTTACTCCTACATCACAAATGTAAATAAATCCTTTCGATGAAATGAATGCACTTCTTCCTATCTTGATTGTGTACTCCATTGAACTAAATATTGATGACTTTCTTTTTGGTGCACAATGTAATTTTCTTATATAGTGCAACGTCTTGTAATCTGTTGCAATAAAAAGAACTTTCCTTTTGAGTAATTCAACTTGTGCATTTTCTTCACTCACACTTGACTTGAATGCAAAACATTTCTCTATGCATGAATTTTCTTTTTGCTGACGACAAAAAGGGGGAGAAGAAAGTAAGAACGATCTAAGAAATTTCTCTGTATTGATCGAGGGGGAGAAGAAGAATTGATTGAGGGAAGAAGAATTATGAAAATATATTGGGATGGGATGAAAATATTTGGGATCAAAAGTCAAACATTTGTTTTAATTCCTTTTAATTATTATGCTCTGATACATTGGCTGAATCAAGCTCTGATATTTTAAAATGATTGAATTCTGAATTCAGACCAAGAAGACCTTGAATAAGTAAAGAATGAAAATTATAAAGATAATACTCATTCATCTAATATAGGCAAAACAATTAATTGCATATTATGATTGGTTATACAATTCCAAATGAAAGGGAGTCTTAGGTTTTAAAGTTTACTCTCCATACCATTCAACTTTTGGATAAACAAAATTATTAAACATTGAATTCATTCTAATTCTTTTGACTTAACTCATAGTATGTGTAAATTTATTTGCATATACTCAGTATTTTGTCTTCATCAAAAAGGGAGAGATTGTTGAGTGATTGTTGTTCCCTTATTTGATTTTGATGAGCGCAAAACACTTGAGTATATTTTCATATTATACTAATGAATTCAAGTAAGTGTTTCGGGGAATATATTACTATATACATTATGATGACTTAGAAAATGGTTCAGGATTATTAAGATCAATTATTATAATGTTTGAAACCATTTTAATCTTGCCTAGCACTCGAGTCGACTCCAAGGTTTCTTGAGTCGACTCCGACACAAAAGTTTGTATCTGGCATGACCTGGAGTCGACACCCAGGTTGGGCGAGTTGACTCTTGATAGATTGGATGAAAGCAGAATTACTGAGTATAGAGCTCGAGTCGACTCCACCTGAGATTGAGTCGACCCCAGAGAAAAGATAGAAGACTCATTTCAACCCAACTGATACCGAGTCGACTCTACCTGATATCGAGTTGACTCCAGCAAAAAGATAGAAAATCCATTTCTCATCCTAATTGATAATGAGTTGACTCCAACTATTATTGAGTCGACTCTGAAAAGTAAAATAGAAGAGTGTTTTTTAACGGGACTGAGATCGAGTCAACTCCTAAGGATCGCGAGCCGCCTTCAACTTTTGGCGAGCTGACTCCAGATAACGCGAGTCGACTTCGATAAGAAAAGACAGAAAGATTAGTTTCTGGCACTTTGAGATCGAGCCGACACTTGAAGGACTTGAGCCATCTCCCACTTTTGGCGAGTCAACTCCGGAATGTCACGAGCCGACTCCTAGAAGATAGCCTGGTAAGTACTTTTAAAAGATACAATGAGGAAGTTGTCACCTAAAGAACACGAGTCGACTCTAATCTCAACGGTCATATTGTCAGGTTGCACAGTTGAGTTAGAATGGTTCTTTCACCATTCGTAACGGCTAGTTTTCGAAAAGGAAGGCTCTGAAAAGTGTTTAAAAGGAGAAAGAAGATAAGAACAAAGCATCCATTAAAGAGCATTCAAGTTTACATCCACCACAAAGGATTGGAGCCTTTCTCATAGCAAAAAAAGGAGTAATTGCCCCAACATCAAATTCGGAAGTACTCCTCTCATTCAAGGCTTGATTAACTGATCCTCAACCACTAGCATATTAAAGAGAGGATCCAAAAAAGAAGAAGCCACATCCTACTTCAACATAAAATCTGTTTGAGAGCTTCTTCCCTTTAATATTGTTTATATTGCGCTGTAACCATATAACTCTTATATTCTGTTATTATACTTGATTCAATCAGGGAATTAAATTAAGGGCAACAAAGTTAGTTGGTGAGCCAGTGTAAAACCAACAAGTTAGATTGTAGTTGGTGAACCAAGAAAAACCAACTGGTTTAGATTGTGATCCCGAAAAAAGCAATTAGTTTGGTTGTAGTCGGTGATCCTGTAAAAACCGACCGAGTTCGTTGTGATCTCGTAAAAATAACAAGTTAGGTTGTGAGCTTGTAAAACAACTGACTATAATCAAGAAGATTATAGTGGAATTTCCAAAAGAATTTGGGAAGTAGACGTAGGAGCAGGGTTGGCTTCGAACCACTATAAAACTTATTGTGTTTGTGTTGTGGTTCCTTGAGTATCTGATTTCCATTGCTTTCTTTATAGTTAAAATTTATCTTTTAGATTAAAATCAAGAAAGCTTTCATAATCTCATTAGATATTTTGGAAAGAAATCAAAGTCTTTATTCAAAATCCAATTCACCCTCCCTCTTGAGTTGTCTATTGGGCAACAACTACCCTGGCCAAGATTTTGCTGACTTGAACACAAGAGTATTATCTCCTATCATCAGGAGGGGTCAATCCAATCTTCACTCACACACCGATTTCGCAAGTACTTGACTGTACCCAAAAATCTTCCATCACTAAATTAGAAATTCATATAGTCCGGTACCAAAGTATAGTGAGTTGTTTGCTAGTCATCGTGGTGATCTCAGGTTGGAGGGACACTTATACCCATATGCACTCGGAATATCTCTTGATAGCAGAGCGCTCCAGATCAGGTTATATTTAGTGAAATGTACTCCTACACTTCACCTGTGCGACATACTAGTATCTCTACACTCTTTAGTTAAGAGGACAAGTAACAAATATGACACACAATGACTTATACTTGATAATGCCATTGTCCTAGTAATAGCATATCGTTTGGTCATGAACAGGTTTAAGGACTCGTACACAAATCCTCCTTTATCATTTAAAAGAGTCCTAAGGACTTCATCATATCACATGAGTTCATGAAGATATATTAAAATATGCGATGAAAAATGCCAAATAACTTTTATTATTTATTAATTCATATACATCTCAATCATCAACAGGCTGACGATTGACCTTTAGGACACATTTTCCAACAACTTCCACTTGGACTAAAGCCAATCGGTACAGTATCATATACCCATGTTCGACTTATTGTCAATCCTAAAGGATGAATTTGATGATTACAAAATACTTGAGATAATGTTGTGTACTAATGATATTGGCTTAATTGTGAAGTTTTATAAGTCAAGAAAAATCAGAAGAAATGAAGCACTGCAAAATCATAAGTTCTTCGCAAACACTTTATTGGATATATTCTAAAAGAAAAATGATCTTAATGTAATCCATGGGGATCAGAGATGAAGTCTAAAGTTTTCTGTTTGAAAAACTTGAGTCAATCCCAAAGCAAAAAAGACAAGTTTAAGTTAATTCTGGTATGTTTTATTCAAGAAGCACAGTCAATGAGTCGACTCCCACAAAACATGAGTTGACCCTTGTGTAGTTCAAAGTAAACAGAAAGCTTTTACCGCCTGAGACAAAGTTTGAAGAGTCGACCCTTGTTCAAAATGAGTCGACCCCTAAAATTTAAGAGTCGACCCTTGCATTTGAAGAGTCGACCCCAGTTCAGTCTCAGCATCAGCTAGAAAATTATAGTATAAGTCGACCCTTGTGTTTAAAGAGGCGACTCCTGAAGAAGATGAGCCGACCCTTAAGGTCGAAGAGTCGACCCTTTGAAGATGATACAACAAGAGCCTTCTCAACATCTTGAAGTGCTGATCCAGAATAAATATGAGTCGACCCCTGAGTTACACGAGTTGACCCCTGTATTGCTGGGACCACAACGAAAAGCTTGCAACAACTTTTATCTTCTTCTGTAACAGAAAAAGATTCTCATCAGAACGGAAAAAAAGAAATTCAAATCCTGCCGAAGAATTTGTCTATAAATTTGAGGGAACGTCCGAAGGGAAACAACAAGAAAAGGAAAAAGATTCTATTGAAAATAAAAAAGTTTCCACTGAGAAAAAGAGAAGAAAAAACTTAACAGTTCATCATCCTCATCGGCATTTCATCTGAAACCTTCTCCCGTGAGGAAATCACTCGAAGCTTCTCACTGCATCGAGAAGAGCAGCTGTTCGAGCATTGGAACATCCTTCCATAGCCAATCAGGCTGTAATCTGCTGGGTTATAGTAAAATCTCAAGCTAGGCTTAAGGAGTGGACGTAGGTGCTGGGACTGCACCGAACCACTATAAATCTTGTTGTTTGCGTTTGTGGTTTTCTCTCTTCCTCCACTGCATATTCCTGATTGCTTTCCTCTTCTTATTCACTGATTCATTTGTGCAATTTTATTTCCGCTGCAAAATCCGCAAGTTATTGAAAGATAACAATAACTTATATCACTTACACTTTAATTTCTTAAAAAAATAAAATAAAACACCCAATTCACCCTTCCTCTTGGGTTGCACCTCTGGGCAACAAGTGGTATCAAAGCCTGGTACTCACAGTAACTTTTTGATCTAACAATCAAGAGTTAAAGGTCATGGCAGCCACTATAGGATCCTCTATTGCCAAAGGGCAATCTACCAACAGACCACCTCTTTTCAATGGTACATATTTTACTTATTGAAAAGCTCGTATGCGTATTTTTATTCAAGCACTTGACTATGATTTATGGACTGTTATTGTCAATCGACCTCACACACCAACTAAGATTGTAGATGGCATCACCTTAGTCAAACCTGAGATTGAATAGGATGACCATGATAAAAGAATGGCTCAGCTGAATGCAAAAGCCATGAATGTTCTTTACTGTTCTTTAGATGCAAATGAGTTTAATCGTATATCTATTTGCATGACTGCTAATGAAATTTGGGATAGGCTGGAAGTTACACATGAAGGCACCAACCAGGTCAAAGAATTTAAAATCAGTATGCTAGTGCATAAGTATGAATTATTTAGAATGAAAAATAGTGAATCTATAACTAAAATATTTACTAGATTCACTGATATTATAAATGGCTTGAAAAGCCTTGGTAGATTTTACTCTAATAGTGATCTTGTTTAGAAAATTCTTAGGTCTCTTCCTAGAGCATGGGAAGCAAAGGTCACTACCATTCAAAAAGCGAAAGATCTCAACTCTCTCCCATTGGAAGAACTGCTGGGTTTCTTAATGACTCATGAGCTTTCAATGAAACAGAACCTTGAGGAGGAAGAACCCAAGAAGCGTAGAACCATTGCTCTTAAATCCACTCTACATGAAGATGAGAGCGACGATTCTGAATCTGATAATAGTGAGAAAATGGCCCTGATTACAAGAAGGTTTAGAAAATTCTTTAGAATAAATAGAGAAAACTTCAAGAAAAGGCCTGTAATCAAGGGGGAGCTGGTATCAGAGCCTCGTACTCACAGTAACTTTTTGATCTAACATTCAAGAGTTAAAGGTCATGGCTGCCACTATGGGATCCTCCGTTGCTGAAGGGCAATCTACCAACAGACCACCTCTTTTCATTGGCACAAATTTTACTTATTGAAAAGCATGCATGCGTATTTTTATTCAAGCACTTGACTATGATTTATAGACTATTATTGTCAATGGACCTCACACACCAACTAAGATTGTAGATGGCATCACCTTATTCAAACCTGAGATTGAATAGGATGACCATGATAAAAGAATGGCTCAGCTAAATGCAAAAGCCATGAATGTTCTTTACTGATCTTTAGATGCAAATGAGTTTAATCGTATATCTATTTGCATGACTGCTAAAGAAATCTGGGATAGGCTGGAAGTTACACATGAAGGCACTAACCAAGTCAAAAAATCTAACATCAATATCCTACTGCATAAGTATGAATTATTTAGAATGGAAAACAGTGAATCTATAACTGAAATGTTTACTAGATTCACTGATATTATAAACGGCTTGAAAAGAGCCTTGGTAGATCTTACTCTAACAATGATCTTGTTCGAAAAATTCTTAGGTCTCTTCCTAGAGCATGGGAAGCAAAGGTCACTGCCATTCAAGAAGCCAAAGATCTCAACTCTCTTCCATTGGAACAACTGCTGGGTTCCCTAATGACTCATGAGCTTTCAATGAAACCGAACCTTGAGGAGGACGAACCGAAGAAGCACAGAACCATTGCTCTTAAGTCCACTCTACGTAAAGATGAGAGTGAGGACTCTGAATCTGAAAACAATTAAGAAATGGCTCTGATTACAAGAAGATTCAGAAAATTCTTTAGAAGAAATAGAGAAAACTTTAAGAAAAGGCCTGTAATCAAAGAGGAGCAAAGCAAAGAAAATAAGGAGCAATATGTCTGTTATGATTGCAAAAAGTCTGGACACTTCAGAACAGATTGTCCTCTATAAAAAAAAGGTTTCGAAAAGGTTTAGGAAGAAAACTATGCTAGCTACTTGGAGTGACAGTTATGAATCCAGCTCTGGAGAAGAGAAACAGCAACAAGAAGTTGCAAATCTGTGTCTAATGACATACGAAAGTGAGGTATATTTAAATACTGAATATGATTTTACTTTCGATGAACTTCAAGATGCTTTTTCTGAGCTTATGATTGAATATAAAAAGCTTAGTTTAAAGAATAAGGAGCTAAAGATTAAAAACCAATCGTTGGAAAAAGAAAATGCTCTGCTTCTGGAAAATAAGAAGGAACTGCATGAAGAAAAACATAAGTTAGCTAAAGAACTTGAAAAACTGAGATATATAGTAGATAAATTCACCCTAAGCTCTGAGAAATTAAATCTAATCCTAGAGAGTCAGAAAGCTGTTTATGATAAAGCTGGTTTAGGATATAATCCTTGGAAGAAATAGAAATCATTGAAGAACATATTTGTAAATCCAACTTATGTTCAACCAAAATTTACATTGTTTAAATTAGATAAACAGAAACAAGAATACATTGCATGCAATCCTAAAAGCCGAAAACTTGTAAGCAATATTTCAATTAAGAAAATATGGGTTCCAAAGGGAACCATCATTGCTAACATTCAAGGATCCAAGAAAGCTTGGGTACCAAGGATAAAGAATTAAATTTATGTTTTGCAGGTGTGTCTAGCATCACAAGCATCAAACAGAAAATGGTATTTGGACAGTGGGTGCTCTAGACATATGACAGGGGATGAATCCTAATTCGTGTCCCTCAAAAAAAAAGATGGAGGAATGGTTACCTTTGGTGATAATGAAAAAGGCAAAATTATTGGTATTGGTAACATTCGGATTACTCCAACTACTTTTATTGAAAATATTTTATTGGTAGATGGATTAAAACATAATTTGCTAAGCATTAGTCAATTTTGTGATAAGGGATATATTGTGACTTTTGAATCATCAATATGTTTAGTTTTTAGTACTAATAACAGTGGTATAATATTTACTGGACATAGACATAGAAATGTATATTTGGTTGATTTAGATCAAATACTCATGAAAAACATGGACTGTTTGGTAGCTATGAAAACAAAAAATAGTGAAGCTAGCTGGTTATGGCATCGAAAATTAGCTCATGCAAGCATGGACTTAATTTCAAGACTTATTCGAAAAAAAGTTGTTTTCGGCTTGCCAAAATTATCATTTGAAAAGGATAAAATTTGCTCTGCATGCCAACTAGGAAAACAGACTAGAACTTCTTTCAAATCAAAAAATGTTGTTTCCACACACAGACCTTTAGAGCTTCTGCATATGGACTTATTTGGAGCAAATAGAACTGCAAGTTTAAGTGGAAAGCATTATGGTTTTGTTATTGTGGATGATTTTTCTAGATATACATGGGTTTTATTTTTGGCACACAAAAGTGAGGTATTTTCAGCTTTTACTAAACTATATAAAAAGATTTCAAATAAACATGGACTGCAGACCATCAAGATTAGAAGTGATCATGGAACTGAATTTGAAAATCATGTCTTTAAAAATTTCTGCACTGAAAATGGTATTGATCATAACTTTTCAGCACCAAAAACACCACAACAAAATGGTGTTGTTGAGAGACAGAATAGAACTCTTACTGAAATGGCTAGAACAATATTATGTGAAAGTGACTTACCTAAATATTTTTCGGCTGAAGCCATAAATACAGCTTGTCATGTTCTTAATAGAGTTACTGTTAGGTCAATTCTAAAGAAAACACCTTATGAACTTTTGAAAAATAAGAAACCAAATCTTTCATACTTTCATGTTTTTGGTTGCATCTATTTTGTTCTAAATAATGGTAAGGACAACTTGGAAAAAATTGATTCAAAATCAGATGATGCTATTTTTTCTTGGATATTCTTCATCAAGCAATGCATATAGAATATTTAACAAAAGAACTCTAGTCGTAGAAGAGTCAATACATGTTATCTTTGATGAATCTAATGACTCTTCTTCAAAGAAGAATGTAGATCTCGATTATGATGCAGAAGAACTCAATAAGCAAGTCAAAGAATTAACCCTAAAAGATGTTTCTTCATTTGAAAATTCAGAGCATGATGAAAAATCAAGGAAAGGAGGATCAAATGCTTAAAGGTAAAACTAGTCTACCAAAAGAATGGAGGTATGCATATAGTCATCCTAGAGACTTAATAATTGGTGATCCT
>JAOXJJ010000018.1:61259-73111 GCA_025769935.1 Phoenix roebelenii
ACTCATGAGTAAGGAAATGTTGAAAGAGGAACATATGCATAATTTGTTTCCTTTAAAAAATGGAAGAGAAGTGATAATTGTTGCTGAAAACTGGATCCGAGGGCGACCAATGGCTGAGAAGGAGGAGCTCCAGCAGGTGGTGCGTCGGTGGGCTGCGCCCTTCGGGGGACCTGCAAGAAACCGGTGGCTGAAGTTTCCGGCGCCAGCCCTCCGATGCTTAAGTCAGAGGGGGCCTTTGTGGAGAAGGAGAGAGTTTGTGTATAGAAGTCAAAAGTCAGAAGTCCAAAAAAAAACCCTTTGAGAGGAAATTTTTTTTCTTTTTATAGGAAGGGTGCCAGGGTTACCTGCGATGTGACTGGATGAATTAATAGGTTACCGTCATGATTGGGCGTGATGTGAATTAATGAGTTGCCATGGATGATTGGACGGGATTGAGTGACTCAACGAGTTGCCATGGATGGCCTGAGATTTTGGGCTGGCTGGAGGTCCGTGGAGATCGTGCGCATTTAATTGCTGACAGTCGCTCAAACGGAGATCGCGGGATTGGATCCCGGATGAGGAGGAGAGGGGCTTGATTTCCAGTAGAGTGGAGAGGTCTGCTTCATCCTTTGATTGGGTCTTCTTCGAACTTGAGGCCGATCGATCTCAACTTAGCCGAGAGCAAGGCCGCAAGGCTGTGAGCTCTGAGGTCGGGCACGCTCAGGTCGGGCGCCTTGGAGGTCGGGCGCCTTGGAGGTCGGGCGCCTTAAGGTCGGGCTGAGGTCGGGCGCCTTGGAGGTCGGGCGCCTTAAGGTCGGGCTGAGGTCGGGCACCTTGAGGGCTACTGCCGTTGCACCCGTCGTCATGTGCCGGCGATGCATTCACGTGTTTTGGGGCAATCCATTTTTTTCCCAACACTACCCCCGACTTCCGAGTTCGAGCTGCTTACAAGCTCGAGGGAAGGAAGTAATGGTCTTTATCATACTGGTGGAACCATGCAACTTTAACTTGCTCCGCCGCTCCGCACTTCGAGGCATCTTTAACGAGGGCACGAGGCGACGCCCTTTTGCTTTTCAAGGCAGTTTCAAGCTGTGGGCTCATGATGAGGCTCCAAGATCCGACAAGACGCTACCTTGATTCTACTTTTAAAGTGCCGATCCAGGTTGATATGCCGCTTCGATTTTTGGGGCCGACACGTGGCGCGATCTAGACGAAAGGCGGGATTTGGCTCTGTCGATCTGGGTTGTCAGGGGGGGTCTATATAAACCCCGGTCTAGCCCTAAAAGCTCTCATTTGGCCGCGGCTATTGTTGCTTTCTTCTTCCTCTACTTTTTTCTCCCTTGTCTTCCGATCTTTGTTTAGTTTTTTCCAGCGGCGCTCCAAGGCGTTTCCTGGCGATCGTCTCAACCCTTCACTTTTGGTTGTCAGCGCCTTTGGTGAAACCCACAGTAGGTCCTTCTCCCTCATTTGCTCAAAGGGTCTTTGTCTTTCTTTCCCTCCTCCTTTTTTGTCTTCCTCCTTCTTTGTCTTCCTCTATTCATAGCAATGTCAGGCGATGCCTCGTTCTTCGGTAGGAACCTATCTCACAGGAGGGAGGTCGCATCAGAGACGGGTCATAGTTCCGACAGAGTCGGGTCCAGCCTGGCCGAGGAGGAGTTGGAGTTGATCCGTGCCCGATTTTTTCCTCAGCGCGGGTTTCGCCTTGAGCCCGCGGGGCTGCAAGACCGGGTGACGAGACCTCCTCCAGGTTGGATCGGGGTGTACGTAGAGACACTCTGGGCTGGCCTGTGATTCCCCCTACATGAGCTCCTGGCAGTGTATCAGCTCGTCCCAGCGCAGCTCGCTCCGAACTCATGGAGAACCATTATCAGTTTCTTATCCCTTTGCCTCTCGCACGGGATACCGATCTTGGTGAACATCTTTCGCCGGTGCTTCGTGTTGAAGTCCAACCCGATGGATGGAAAATGGCTCTACCTCGCCCTTCAGAGCAGTAGGCCATTCTTCCAAGGTGCTCCTTCCTCCATTCATGGGTGGAAGAAGAATTTTTTCTTTCTCTCCTCCGAGCTTACGTGGAGATTTGACCCGAGGTGGGGGCAGCCCCGGCTCAAGGTCATCAACAAGCCCCCCCAACTTTCAGTGAGCGAGCAGAAGACTCTCGACACTCTCCGCAGCCTCGAGGGAGATATCCTTCTGAACGACCTTCCGAGCGAGGAGGCTCTGGTGAACGTCGGTCTGAGCTCAGTGCGTCCCCAGGGTAAAGGCGGTTGCACTGCTCCTCCTTTGTTTTGTTGTTCTTTGTCTTACTTGTTTTCTTCTCCTTTTCTATCATCATTCTTTGGTGACGACCTGACCCTTGGGCCTTTTCCCTTTTCAGACATCGCGGCGATGGTGACCAGCAATGCAGCCCTCCTTGCCCGATACAAGAAGAGGGTGGCCGAGGCCGGCGGGGCTCAACCCGAGCCCAGAAAGAAGGCTAGGTAAGCCTTGACTTCTGCTCCCACCGAGGTGAGGGGCCCTGAGGCCGGGACTTCCGATTTTATTCGAAAGGAAGCGCCCCCCACCGAGCGCGCAAGCTCGAGCTCTTCCAGGGGTGCGAGGAATCCTGCGGCCCCCGCTTGCCCGGCTCTAATTTCTCGGCGGTCGAGTCGCCAGGTCGTTCGTTTGTGGTGCTTGGGTCCCGAGCCAGGCAGCGTTCTTGGGGTCCCGAGCTCTTCTCTGCCAAGATCGACAAAGCCTGACCTATCGAGCTCTTCAAGGGCCAATGTTCTAAGCTCGTCGAGGGCCGGGAGCCGCCCTGAGAGGAGGCCTTTTTACCCGGAGCAGGTAGTCTACGAGGATGACTCGACCCTCCACGATAGCCAAATTGCGCGCCAGGTGTTCCGTTGCACAATGCTTCCAGTCAATCGGGCCGAGTTCGAGGCTGCCAACTTTGGCAGCCTTGTTGATCAAACCTACTGCTCTCCATCTGAGTAAGTTTGCTTCTCTCCTTAACTTTCATATCCTTTTGAACTCTTGACCTCCGCTTACCCCCATTTTTCTTTCTTTACAGCATCTTCACGAGGTCGACATGTTGGTCGCCGTGGCGGCCGAATGTCAGGACAAGGCTCGGAGGAGCTAAAGGGGGCAGGGGAGGCCGAGAGGAAGCTCAGCGAGGTCGAGGCTGCGCGGAGGGAAGCTACCGCAAAGATGGAGGCTGCTGAGGCTGAGCTACGATCGGCGGTTGAGCAGCTCGAGGAAGAGAAGTTCTCGCATACTCTGGCCAGGTCAGAGCTCTGCGCCTCCGAGGTGCACCTGGCTGACGCCCACTCTGAGATCACCGGCCTCAAGTATGAGGGGAGGGTCTCTCGACTGAAGATCGAGCAACTCGAGGCTCGAGAGAAAAGGGCACGGAGCAAGCCTAAAACATGGTGCAACTCTTCCGAAAGTCGGAAGAGTTCCGCAACTTGATAGAGGAGGAAGCTGTGGATGGGCTCATCCACGGCTTCTAGGACTTCCGGCGGAAGATTTGCCCCCAGTTCGACCTCAACGGTCTTCAGCCCAATATGAGGATCGCCGAGACTGAAAGCGAGCCCAGGAGCCCTGAAGACGATGGCATGCTCGACAGTGCACTTGAGAGTCCTGTGGTCGAACGGGGGGCTGTTGAGTTCGAAACTGAGGCGGTCGAGCAGATTGCTCGGGAGGCTCTCCCTGAAGAAGTCGCCGAGGATGCCCCTAAAGGAACATCTGAAGCTGCTCCAGATGAGGTTGCTAGCGAAGCCCCATCCGAGGCTGTTGCAGATGCTCGTGGAGACAGACCAGCGGAGTACCCTGGGGCAGCTCCCACTGAGAGTCCCAACGTGATCGTCGTGGATGACCTTGAGGCCAACGCCAAGGCCACTGCTGCTCCCGAGATGCCTTAGGACTTAGCTTTTTTATTTTCTTCTTTTTGTAAATGAGGTCGGCCACTGCAGCCGCTGTACGGCCAGGTGGGTCGGCCTCGAAATCAAGCTTTGTATTTAGCCTTTGGGCTTTTAATCAATGAAATACCTTCTTTTTCAAATTCTATTGTGTGTTCGTATCTACTTTTACTTGTGCAATAATCAAACTTTTATTTCAAGCGCTTGAGTTGGACTCCTGTTTGGCGAATTTCACTAAGTTTCTAGGCTCGACTTCCGGAAAGATCTTGCTGAGGCTTTGGACTTAGACCTCGAAAGAGTCCTGCCAGTCTTTGAACTCAGCTTTTGGATAAATTTTGCTGAGTCTTTAGGCTCGGCATCCGGAAAGGTCCACCGAGTCTTTAGGTTTGGACTTCAGGAGAATCCCGCTAAGTCTTTGAGCTCAGACTTTGGAAAGATCCCACTAAGTCTTTGAGCTCAAACTTTGAAAAGATCCCACTAAGTCTTTGAGCTCGGGCTTAATGGCAGTGTAGATCGATGCTGAGCTGCCGTCAGAGCTTGCATACTTCTTGACCTCGAACTTGGTCAAGGCGCCGTCGGGCGGGACCTGAAGTTGAATTCACGGCCAATGGGACTAGGTGTCCCTGAGGTTGGCTAGGACATCATCAGGTAGAGCTTGAAGTTGTCATAGCAGGCTATCTCGAACTAGGTTGAGGTGTCCAAACTGGGTTGGAGGACCATACACGAGGTCGAGGGAGCATGGGCTTGCGGTCGACTCTACGGTGCTTTGCGGTGCTTCCCAAGGTTGAGGGAGACTTGGCTCACGGTTGACTCAGCGGGGCATCCTGACCTTGATCAGGGGATCATGCACTAGGTCGAGGGAGCTTGGGCTCACTGTCGACTCTACGATGCTTTCCAAGATCGAGGGAGACTTGGCTCGTGTCGACACAGCGGGGCATCCTGAACTTGGTCGGGGGATCATCTCGAGGTCGAGGGAGACTTGGCTCACGGTCGACTCAGCGGGGCATCCCGACCTTGGTCGGAGGATCATGCGCGAGGTAGAGGGAACTTGGGCTTGCTGTCGACTCTGCGATGCTTCCCAAGGTTGAGGGAGACTTGGTTCACGGTCGACACAGCGGGGCATCCCGACCTTGGTCGAGGGAGACTTGACTCGCAGTCAACACAGGAGGGCATCCCGAGATCGAGGGAGACTTGGCTCGCGGTCGACACAGCGGAGCATCCCGATCTTAGTCAGGGGATCATCCTGAGATCGAGGGAGACTTGGCTCGCAGTCGACTCAGCGGGGCATCCCTTGCTTGGTCGAGGCATCCCAAGCTTAGTCAAGATCCTATCAGAGATGGAGACCGAACTTGGAATTGTCACGACAGAGCATCCCGAACTTAGTTGGGGCATCCGAACTTGGCCGGGCATCCTGAAGTTCACAATTAGATTAACATCAGGAGGAGTACTGAATAATTAAGAGAGAGTCTTAAGTATATTAACATAAGGAGAAGTATCAGCTATGTTTTCAAATGTCAGAGACCCCTGGGGGCTTCACTGATAATACATTCGGAGATTCTCAGAGTTCCAGCTTCGAAAAATGGAGGTTCCCTCAAGAAACTCCAACTTGTACGCTCCGGACCGCTGGACTCGAGCAACTCGGTATGGCTCTTCCTAGTTTGGAGCAAGCTTTCCTTGCTCTATAGGTTGAGAAGCTTCAGCTTTCCTCAAAACGAGATTCCCCACCTTGAAGAGCTTGACCTTTATCCTAGAGTTGTAGTACTGCGCCGCTTTCTGTTAGTATCTCGCTCTGTGGACTCGAGCGGCTTCTCTTGTCTCCTCGATGAGGTCAAGTTGCTTCTGAGTTGAGATGAGTTAGAGGCCGCATCATAGTTCTCCATCCTTAGCGATGGAAGTCCAATTTTCAAGGGGATGACAACTTTCGTTCCATAGGCCAGATTGAAGGGGGTTTCGCCAGTGGAAAGTCGGAATGTAGCTCTGTAGGCCTAGAGAACATTGTAGAGATCCTCGACCCATTGTCCTTTGGATTGGTCGAGTCTGGCCTTGAGCCCCTAGAGGATGGTGCGATTCGTCACCTCGGTTTCTTCATTCATCCTTGGATGAGCGACCGAGGTGAAACGATGGTCGATGCCGAGCTCGGAGTAGAACTTCCTAAAGTGGGCATTGTCGAACTGGCGGCCGTTGTCGGATATGAGGATACGGGGGAGCCCGAATCTGCAAATTATTGATTTTCAGATGAAGTTCCGTATTTTTGGCTCAGAGATTTAGGCCACCGGTTCAGCTTCAACCCACTTGGTGAAGTAGTCGATGGAGACAATGAGGTACTTTCTCTGTCTGGTGGCTTGGAAAAATGGTCCTAGGATGTCGATCCCCCATTAGGCAAATAGCCAGGGGTCGCTGATCGAGGTCAGTGGGACTGAGGGTCGGCACTGAATGTTGGTGTTCCGCTGACACCTATCGCACCTTTGGACGAAGTCCACAGCATCTTTTTGAAGTGTAGGACAATAATATCCCTGGCACAAAATCTTGTGGGCCGGGGCCCGGCCTCCTAGGCGGTTCCCGTAAATTCCTTCATGAACCTCTCGCATGGCGTAATCCGCCTCTGAAGGGCGGAGGCATCTGAGAAGGGGAGAGGTGAATGACCTGTGGTATAGCTTGCCTTCATACAAGAGATATCGAGAAGCCCGACGCTTAATCTGACAGGCTTTGAGCTCGTCATTGGGGAGAACTTCGTTCTGCAGGGTGACGAGGGCATCCATCCAGCTTGATTCAATCTCGATGCGGAGAGCTGGTTCAGGCTCCTCAGTGCTGGGTGCTTGGAGATACTCAAGTGTTGTGGTCTTCGGGAGCTCACTCATGCGGAAGGTCGCCAATTTTGATAGTTGGTCTGCCCTTGCATTCTCCGCTCTAGGGATGTGCTGGATGTCGAAGGAGCCAAGTGTGGAGGTGATGTCTCAGATCTTTTGGAGATACTTCTGCATTGATGGCTCTCTTGCTTTGAAATCTTCTAGGATCTGACTCACGACCAGTTGGGAGTCACTGAAGATCTTTAAGCTCTCGACCTTTAGCTCTTTTGCCAGCTTTAGCCCGATGATGAGCGCCTCATACTCCGCCTCATTATTTGAGATGGAAAATTCGAAGTGCAGGGCCTGCTCTGCAACTACCCCATTCGGGCTAGTGAGGATGAGGCCTGCTTCGCTACCCTCCGAGGTCGAGGAGTTGTCCACATGTAGAACCCATGGGTGCCTCAGGGTGTCCTCCATTGATATAAGCTTGGTCTCGGGATCATCCGACAGAGTGCACTCTACAATAAAATCGGCGAGCACTTGGGCCTTGACTGCCGGCCTCGGGCGATATTCCAAGTTGAATTCTCCAAGCTCGACCGTCCACTTTGTGATCCTTCCCTCACGATCCAACCGTTGCAGGACTTGCTTTATAGGCTGGTCGGTCAATATGGCCACAGTGTGGGCCTGAAAGTAAGGTCGGAGCCTTCGGGCAGAAATGATCAGTGCATAGATCATCTTCTCCAGCTTGGAGTATCGGATCTCGACATCCCTCAGGACTCGGCTGGTGTAATATACTGGTCTTTGAGACTTGTCTTCTTCTCGGACCAAGCTGATCTTACCGCCACCAGGGAGACGTCAGGTTTAAATAAAGGAGCTCGCCTTGCTGAGGTTTCGTGAGTAATGGAGGGGAGGCAAGATGGTGCCTGAGCTCTTCAAAGGCTTGTTGACACTCCTCTGACCATAGGAAGTCCTTCGGCCGCTTAAGAATCTTGAATAATGGGAGGCATCGTTCTGCCGACTTGGAGATAAATCTTTCCAGAGCTACAACACGTCTGGTGAGCTGTTGTACCTTCTTGACTGTTTTTGGTGGCACTATCTCCTGCAGTGCTCGGATCTTCTCGAGGTTCGCTTCGAATCCACGCTGGGTTACCACAAAACCGAGAAACTTGCTCGAGGTAACTCCGAAGGTGCACTTGGTGGGGTTGAGCTTCATTTGGTACTTCCTGAGGATGGAGAATGCTTTGTCGAGATCAGCTATGTGATGCTCTGCCATCTGGCTCTTCACCAGCATGTCGTCTACATAGACCTCCATGTTTCAGCCTATTTGGTCTTTAAAGACCTAGCTGATCAGCCTTTGATATGTCGCTCCAACATTCTTCAACCTGAACGGCCTCACTTTGTAGCAGTAGAGGTCCTTGTTGGTGATGAAGGCTATCTTCTCCTCATCCTCAGATGCCATTTGGATCTGATTGTACTCCGAGAAGGCATCCATGAAGGTTAGCAGCTGGTGTCCCAAGGTGGAGTCGATGAGCTGGTCGATCCTGGGGAGGAAAAAACTGTCCTTCGGGCAGGCCTTGTTCAGGTCGGTGTAGTCCACGCACATGCACCATTTTCCATTTGCTTTCTTCACGAGGACTACATTGGCGAGCCAATCTGGGTAGAAGACTTCTCGGATGAAGCCGGACTCGAGAAGTTTGTCCACCTCCTTGGCCGATGCTCACTGTCGTTCCGGCGCGGAGCTCCGTTTCTTCTGCCTTACGGGCTTGCAGGTTGGTTTCACCTGAAGTCAGTGTACCATGACCTCGGGATCTATTCCCAGCATATTCGTGGGTGACCAGGCGAAGACATCCGTATTGGACTAGAGGAACCGGATCAATGGGTCCCGCTCGAAAGAGCTCAGGCCAGAGCCAATCTACACGGTTAGTTCTAGGCAGTCTCTTCTCAAGGGGATTTGGATGAGGAGCTCACCAGGTTCTGCCCATTCCCTCCGAGACTCTTCCCATACTTCCAGGGTTTCAATGGGTAGCACCTGGTTCGAAGTTTGGGCTGGCATCTCAATGGATTGTTCTGCTCGACTCGGTGCTTTTGCTGGTTGCTTTGCTTTGAGGGTCGCCATGTAACACTGCTTGGTCATCATCTGGTCCCCACGAACTTCGCTTACTCCTCGCTCGGTAGGAAACCGCACGAGCAGGTGGTACGTTGAGACCACGGCTCGAAGAGCATTGAGCCCTGGTCGCCCATAATGGCATTGTAGACTGAAGGCAGGCGGACCACAAGAAAGTCCTTCCTCACGATGCTCTCCCGAGGGGCGATCCCGACTGTGACAAGTAGGCTGATCACACCTTCAATCGGGACTGAGTCTCCGGTGAATCCAACCAGCGGAACATTCATTCTCCGAAGTTGGTTTTCTGTCATCCCCAATTTTTGGAAGACACCAAAATACAAAATATTTGCCGAGCTTCCATTATCAACCAAAACACGTTTTACATCAAACTTGTTCATGACCATGGAGATGACCACAGCATCATCATAAGGAGTCTCAACTTCTTTTAAGTCCTCGTCCGAAAACGAGATGGCTTCAGAGGTGCGTTGACTCTTTGGAGGGGTCTTTCTTTCGGTCAGTCCCCAGCCAAGTTTCCTTCGGTCGGGCCTCTTCCTATAGTGTTGATGGTGCCAGCAATGGGCTTGTTGTTGTCATTTGGATCTTCGGGCGGCGTAGCATTTTCTACCGGCCTCCTTTCGTTATGTCGGTTCTGCACAAACCGGTTGAGCGCCCTAAGGCGAATGAGTGCCTCGATCTCATTTTGAAGTTGAAAGCACTCCTCTGTGTCATGGTCGTGGTCTCGGTGGAAGTGGCAGTACTTTCTGAAGTGGCGCCGGGCTTCCGACTTCCGCATCGAGGGAAGAGGTCGGAAGTAGTCTCGGCCTTCAATTTCCATAAGGATTTCCACCCGGGGCGCATTGAGGGGAGTGTAATTCCCATACCTTTCTAGGGGCATTCGTGGCCGAGGTGGGGATCTCGATCGAGGCTGCACCCGCTGTCGAGGTGGACTCCTCAAATGAGGGAGGTTCTTCTCTTGAAGGGGAGATCGCTTCTCGAGCGGCCGCGCTCCTCGCGATGCCTTTTCTGCTTTTTTGAGGCCTGCTCGGTTGCGCTCCACTTGGAGGCGAAGGCCTCCTCAGCCTTCGCATATTTTCGAGCTCAGGCCAGCATCTCGATGAAGTCAGTGAAAAAATTCTTCTCAATGGAGAAGAGAAACCTATAGGACCGAGCTCCTGTCTTCAGCGCAGACATGGTGATCAACTGATCAAGTTCACGAACCTCCTAGGTGGCAGCGGTGAAACGGTCGACGTAGTCTTTAAGGGACTCTCCCTCCTTTTGCTTGATGTCGAGGAGGAAGTCCAACATTCGCCGCTGGCATCGGCTGGTAGCAAAGTTGGTGGCGAATTGCCTGCCGAGCTGTTCGAAAGAGGACATGGTGCTCAGCTTCAGTCCAGAGAACCAAAGCCGAGCCATTCCTTGAAGTATTGTAGGGAAGGCCTTGCAGAGCACGGACTCCGAGGATTCTTGCAGTGCCATGAGGGCCCGGTAGCTCTCCAAGTGGTCAAGAAAGTTGGTAGTCCCGTTGTAGGGCTCTACCTGGGATATTTTGAACCTTGGTGGGACCGGTTCATCCTCGATCTGGCGGAAGAAAGGTAACTTGATGGTGAACTCAAAGTCACCCTCGTGCCTTGCCTTCTAGCTGTGAAGCGCCTCGATCTACCGCTCGAGTTTCTCGACCTTCCTATCGAGTTTTCCGCCCTGGGGGACTGCCACGGTGGTCTGCTCTGGTGTTGGTTGACTTGGGGCTAACTTGGCTATGGCCGTCTGTCCTGGTTCCTCCCTGGCGGCTCTCTCCGGGGAGACGCCCGGGTTGAATTCTGGTAGCCGCGCCGTTCTCCATTGTTGACCCTCGAGGAGTCATGGAGATTCTGGCCTTGGAGAATTGGTTCGTCCGAAGAGAGCACCGATTAGATCTGAACCTATGGAGGCGGCATAGGAGGGGCCTCCACGTGTTATAGTAGGCCTTGGACTGCTGCAACCAAGGCTTGGACTTGCTGCACTAGGGTGTTGAACTGTTCCGGTTGGACTTGAGGGACTGGATCCGCTAGAGGTCTTGGCAGTGAGTTCTGGACTGAGCGTTCAGGACTTGGTGCGGGACGTCGGGAGATGTTAGAGGCTCCTTTACTTCTTAGCTTCATGGTCACAACTCGAGCCCTTCTTCTAGCGCTAACTGTTGTTGGAAACTGGAACCGGGGATGACCACTGGCTGAGAAAGAGGAGCTCTGGCAGGTGGTGCGTCGGCGAGCTGCGCCCTCCGGAAGACCTGCAAGAAGCCGGTGGTCGGGATTTCCGGCGCCGGCCCTCCGATGCTTAAGTCAGAGGGGGCCTTTGTGGAGAAGGAGGGAGTTTGTGTGTAGAAGTCAAAAATCAAAAATTCGGAAAAAAAAACCCTTTGAGAGGAAGAAATTCTTCTTTTTATAGGAGGGGTGCCAGGGTTACCTGCGATGTGACTGGGCGAATTAATGGGTTACCATCATGATTGGGCGTGATCGTGTGAATTAATGAGTTGCCGTGGATGACTGGATGGGATTGAGTGAGTCAATGAGTTGCCGTGGATAGCCTGAGATTTTGGGATGGCTGGAGGTCCGTGAAGATCGTGCGCATTTAATTGGCGACAGTCGCTCAGGCGGAGATCGCGGGATTAGATCCTGGGTGAGGAGGAGAGAAGCTTGATTTCCGATGGACTGGAGAGATCTGCTTCATCTTTTGACTGGGTCTTCTTCAAACTTGAGGTTGATCGATCTCAGCTTAGCCGAGATCAAGGCTGCAAGGCTGTGAGCTCTGAGGTCTGGCGTGCTCAGGTCAGGCACCTTGGAGGTCGGGCGCCTTAATGTCGGGCGCCTTTGAGGTCAGGCGCCTTGAGGGCTGCTGCTGTTGCACCCGTCATCACGTGCCGGCGATGCATTCACGTGTTTTGGGGCAACCCATTTTTCCCCTAACAATAACCATCCTGGATAAGATATCTAGGTTCAACATGACCCTTACCATCTTGCATAGATGTATAGATCAGACCAAAGTCTTTATCTTCTGCATATTCATTCTTGATTTCTTCGAATCTAGAAACTAATGTAGACATGGTTGCTAATA
>JAOXJJ010000018.1:79736-133397 GCA_025769935.1 Phoenix roebelenii
AGCGGCCTGCCACGGCCGCCCACACATGCCAGGCGCCTACTGCCATGTGCCAGGCCCCTGCCAGCGCCCCCTGCCGCGCCCAGGCGCCCTGCCAAGCGCACCCTACCGCGCCCAGGCCCTGCCAGCCTCCTTCTTGCCCCCTGCAAAGGCCATAGCCGGGCCAGCCAAGGGCCTGCCCAGCTGCCAGCCTATGCCTAAGGCTTAGCCATGCCTATGCCTAAGGCTTAGCCATGCCTTTGCCAAGCCTTTGGCCCTACATGTGTCATGAAGACCCCTATGCCTTAGCCACTCTTATGCCACTTGAAGAACACTATAAATATGAGAGAATGAGGGTCTTTGGATCTATTATCTTATGTCTTAGAAGTGTCTTTGCTTTATTTTGGCCTTAGGCTTGGGAGGGCTTTGCCCTATTGTATTCGGTCTTGGGGTTTGTTCAAGACTTGAGCTAGCAAGAGCCAATCATAGCTCTTGTTAGATTGTTCTTGTATCTTTCTTTTAGGAATAGAAGCAACCATCAAGCGTTCCTCTATCTTATATTTGTGTTCCATACTTCTTGTGTTGTTCTCATCAAGCCAAGGGACGGGCCAAGCTGCAACTAGTAGACTCGCCCCTTGTCTTGATTCCCACGGCCATCTGAAGGAGAGCGTTCATCATTCGCAACAACCTAAGGGTCGGGTCAAGCTGCAGCCAGTAGGCCCGCCCCTTGACTTGTATCTGTGACCATCCGAAGGAGGCAAATATCAACTGGCATTATCCGTTCGGCCCACATCCGTACATTTCAAGGCATCCGCAAGGAGCTTAAGGACAAGGATTTGCTGTGGCGACTTGGGGCCGAAAGCCGCCCTCCATTAGATTGACCCTTGCGCTGCGGCCGTACCACTAGCCGTTGCCTTATCATCATTGCACGCCACATCGGCCCAAGTAACAACAAAACTAGCTTTCCTATATAAAGGGGACAACCCGAGGGATCTCAGTTACGCAATACGCAGTACGCAATAGGCAATATGCACATACAATATCACTCACAAAGCGGCCCTCTGCTAAAAGTCTCTCCGTTCCATATTGTTGCCCTGTTGTTCTGACTTAGGCATCGGAGAGTCTTCCATCGGAAACTCTCTGACAGGTGGACTTCTTGCAGGCCATCTAGCGGAGGAGACCAACGTCCGACGCCTCAACCAACCTCCTTAGCTCGTCTCCAGCCGACCTTAGGGTTGTCTGAGCTACACTCCCACCTCGGTCTGGATTCAACGACAATAGATAGGTTTCCTACTAGTGAGTTGGCCTTTTTGTTTCATAAAACGCCCTCTATCACAAAAAAGGTTGCTAGGAGCTCGACAACAATTAATAGGGTGTTGACGGGAGGTTGGTCAGTGGTATTAACATTGTCAAACTCCTGTGAACCATAATATGATCCATAAAGCAAAACCCTGGATAAGGCTTGCTATTAAGTTTTTACAAGTGTAATGAGTAACAGTTTGGAATCTTCAGATGCCCAATATATGTGGTTAACTACAAACTTGCGTAATTCAAAATGGATTTGGCCTAATCAGATACTATTCTAACCAAGGTCTGCCGTACTGGTACCGGTCGGCGTACCGGCCGGCCGGACTGGTACAGTACCTATCCGATACCGGTACCATACCGGCCCGATACGGCGCAGCGCTGTGGTTGTTTTGAAAAAAGTTGACATACCGGTGCGAACTGGCCGGTTCGCACCGGTACGATGCCGGTACCGGCTGGTACGGACCACATACCGGTCAGCTCTCCTAAAAAACCATATGGTACCGGATTCCACGTGGATCCGGTACCGGTCTAGGGCCGGACCAGTACGTACCGGCCCATACCGGCCGGAACGGGCCGGTACGGGAGGCCATGCTATTAACCCTTGCATATTTACACACATAAGAGTCCAGAAAGTGATGTAGTAAAGATGTTGAGCAGAGGATATAAACTAATTTGGGAGCAGATCCATAAGTGTTCTTTTAATATAGTTTTAGTTTGGATTATAGGAATTGATGAAGTAAAGATGTTTCCCAGCATGTAACCTAATTTTGAAGCAGACCATAACAATCTTTTAAAATAGTTTTAGTTTGGAGCTACTTCATTGTGTTGTTTTCTCTTTTCTTTTGTTTCTGGTCATTGTATTCTTTGTATATCAGGACATATATCATCCAATCTGTTGCCAACTATTTTAAGCAATTTACCATTTCCATTTGACAGGTCAAAGTGGCTGGTGATTGATGTAAATGGGAATTTGTTCTGCTGCTAAATATAGTTGATTTGTGGTTTTGACTGCTTGATCTATTATGTCGAGCATATCTCAGATGTACCTCCCGATATCATCTCTACCATTCCATTGAGAGACCAAATAACCATGTTCTCTTTGCCTCCTAGCTCTGTAGTCCAATCTTTCGGGGAAATTCGTTCCATCTCTTGGCTTTAGGGTTTCTGAGATTATGACCTTTCAGGTCCTGCACATACCAGCCCTAAAGGTTAGACTTAGCCACAGGTATTATAGTTGCACGTCTGTTTCAAGATGCAAGGCTTCCTCAAACTTCCATGCAAACATGGGAATTCGAAGACCTATATATCTATCTGAAGGTATTAATTCTCGTCAGGTTGAGGTAATAGGTCCAATGCCATCTTATGCATTGAAAAGGGCAGATAAAAAATCTGTTATAATATGTTCTGCTTCGAAGAACAACCAGACTGAGGTGCAAAAATCCAATCAGCTAGTTGAACTCCCTCTCTTTCCACTTCATTTGGTTCTTTTCCCAGGTATAACTCATTGCTTCCAGATATTTGAATTCAGACACCGTATGATGATGCACACTCTTCTCCAAAGTGATCTCAGATTCGGGGTAATCTATTCAAATAACTCCAATGTTACTGTTGATGTTGGATGTGTGGTGGAGATAGTCAAGCTTGAAAGGCTTGTCGATGACCGGTACTATGTATTATGTAAAGGACAGAAGCGTTTCCGAATTATAAATTTTATAAGGACAAAACCTTATCTGGTTGCAGAAGTTCAGTGGTTGGAGGATCGGCCTTCCACAAATGGCCACCAAGACCTTAATTCTCTTGCTCTTGAGGTGGAGAGTTGTTTGAAGGATGTGATCTGGCTTTCTAAGAAGCTGAATAGGAAGCCAGAATTAGAAACTAATGATCTGCCCAGGAATCTTTTCCCAACTCCATTCTCGTTCTTTGTTGGGAGCAACTTTGTAAATGTTCCAAGAGAGCAACAGGCATTGCTGGAACTGGAGGACACAGCGTTGCGGCTGAAGAGAGAGAAAGAAACCTTGAGGAATACGCTCAACTACTTAGCTGCTGTATGTGCAGTCAAAGATGCATTTCAGTTCTCCTCATTCAATGAGAATTAGTAGAAATGCTAGTGCATCAGAGACTGTCATCGATTGCTGCACTTGTAAATAGATGATCTCTATGTTTACCCCCTCAATCCTCTTTCTGGAGAGAAGCCTGCACTTGTAAATTGGCTTTTACAATCTCAGATCTGTATATTTTTGCTTGAAGTCCTTTAATGTGCTCTCTTATGGTTGTCTCAAAATAAAGGTATCTTAGCTTGAAATCTATTGCTAAGGTGTTGTGCTGATTTCTTGCACTAACTGTGAGCAAATGTTTGCATATCTTGAACTACTTTCAGAAATTAATTGAAGTCTGAGCAAATACCAGTCTGCTTCTATGGTGCACTTTTAGGCACAGGTTTGTTATCTGAGTTCATGATGCGTGTGATGGTTATGGTAGTTTGTGAATTTGGATACTTAATGTTTGTTGAGCTAATACTTTCATTGAAAATAGATGAGATATGGATCAGATATTGGTATATTCAAATTTATATCTAAATTTTTTTAATAAATATCGATACAGATATTAAATAGATATTAAGATTGGTGTTCATAATTATTTTTTTGAACAGATTTGATTGCGAATCGGATATTAAGCATATTAATATTTATTTTTAAATGAAAATAAGTACTAGTTGGATATAAGTTGGATATAAAATAGATGTTGAGTGGAATTTAATAAAGAAAATTAAATAAATGACAATCTTAAAGAATGGGTATGAAATTTACTAGTAAAAATTACAAGCAATGGATTGTAACTAGGTAATAGTTTAAGAAGTAGTTATTAAACTTATGTAGAGATCGATTTGACAAGAGTCTAGAACACTGATCCAACATGATTTATACTAAAAATATATTAAGAATTAATAATTTATTTAAATGAAATATAATATAAAGTACTAATTTTTTTTTATATCAAATATGATCATGACTTTTAATTGTAGCACGAATAAAAGGAATCATGAACCATGTATTTTAGAGATAATTTAAAATATTATATATGAATATAGGAATACGTTGAAATTATTGATATCTTTAAATACTTAAAAAAATACTTTCAAAATATTAAAAAAATAAAATGAAGTTTTTCATTTTTTAAAATGATTTATGAAATTCATGAATTATTAAAATATTAAATACTGCAATATATTTGAAATGATTATATTTTACAGCATAAATAAGTTTTGAATATGTACAATAAATCATACATAGAAGATATCAATGTTGTCATAGTGGTTGAGTGGTTAGCGACAAGACCTCATTGGACTGCATAAAAAAATTTTTGCTCCTGATATTTGGATCATATCGGATACAAAGACTTTTATCTCCAAACCAAATACAGAAATGAATTCGGTCAAATAATATCTGATGGATTTTCGACCTTGCCCTTTTTGTGTAGCAGTGAAGTTCTAGCTCTAAGATGGTAATCTCTTGAGCACTAATTTGGGTAGCTTCTGGTGAAATAAAGGCTAGATGTAAAATATTACTGGTTAGTCAAGAGAAATATCCATGGGAAACTCTCAAGAGAAATATTACCAGCTAGCCTTGATGAGGTGAACCCCAACAAATGGCCTCAATCAAGGCTACAAGCATAAAGATTGGAGCCTTAAAAGAAGAAAGAATTATACAAAGAAATTGATGCTTCTATTTTCGTTAAACAAGAAATACACTACAAACAGAGTTTATAATTGAGGTTAGGGTTTAGGGTTTAGAGATTTGAGATTAGGGTTTATGGATTTGGGTTTAAGGTTAGTGATTAGGGATTAGGATTTAGAGTTTTGGAGATTAGGATTTAGGGTGTTAGGTGCGAGAGATTGTCATAATCCAACATAGCTATGGAATAGGGATTAGCGTATAGGATCTATGATACAGGTTTTGGGGTTTTAGTGTTTAGGTTTAGGGATTAGGGTTTTAGGCTTTAGGCTTTCGGCTTTCGGCTTTAGGGATCAGGGTTTAGGGTTTAAGGGTTTAGGATTTAGGTTTTAGGGTTTTAGGGTTTGGGGTTTGGGTTTAGGCTTTAAAGGTTTAGGATTTAAGATTTTTTTTTTTTGGTAAAGTAGGGTTTAAGGTTTAGGTTTAGAGTTTAGGTACTTTTGGGTACATAAGAAATATGTCAATTCGATTCCTTTTAATAAACAAATCTCTAATCCCAACTTCAAATATGGAATTCAAATGGATTGAATAGGAAATAATACTCCAAATCATGTAAGACGTAGCAGTAAATAAAGAAGAGGGCACAGTGGAGGGTAGCAAAGACGAGGCAGGAGTGCTAATGAGGTTGACAACAACCAAGCACAAGTAGGTGACGATGAATAAGGGATTCAACGAAGCTTCATTTTGTAGGTTGCTAAGGACATGGTAGCGTGATGGGATGAGCTTCGCCAATTAGCCCTCCTACAAGAGGTCGTGGGAGAAAGATCCCTCCATGATCTGAGAAGGGAGGCAAATCTCCAAACAGGGATCGGTCAATTCTTTCTCTCTTTTTCTATCCTTTCTTGCATTGCTGTGGTAGGTGATCGAGCATGTATCTCAACGAAGTGCTGTGGGTGGAGCATAAAATAGCGGTAATCATGGCGGATATGGGAGGGTAGTGCATTGAGTTTCTAGAGCTGCAATGATGGTGCAACAAAGATATTACAGTAGTGATAGTGGATCAAAGTTTGCTCTAATACCAAACTTGACGCATGATAGATTTTGGTGAAACCACTTACAAGCAGAGAGGCTCTGACCCAGATTAAAGGAGAAGAGAAAAGTCCTCAATATTCTATACTGCAAACTATGATCTCAATTAATATAGTAACGAGTTCATATAAAGAGACCAAAATTCTAATAAGAGCCAAAACAGAAATAAAATATTGAAATTCTCATAAAATTTTAATCCTGAAATTCATATTAAAATAAAATCCCATAATTCTCAAATAAAATAAAATTTTATATTTTTTATATTTGATCAAAACAGAAGCATATCTAGAATTTTTATTAGATGATCCTCCGTCAAATAGATTGAGGTTGCTACGTCGGACTGTTGAACTTCAAGCTTTTGACGAGGGTCAAATTGTGAGAAGAAGAGCTTGAGTTTCTACACTGGGCTTTAATTTCGGCCACCCAATGTAATGCAGCCTTCTCTTTCCTCTTCGGTTTTACGTCATCCTTCAACAAATTTGCGCACTCCACAAGCGATAGATTCAGAATCGTACTTCAATCAATATTGGCCAAATCTTTAGAGCATTGTGCAAGAGGGATAATCCCATCAGCTACTCCAAATTAATAATTGCCAGGTCACCCTTTATATTTTCTTGATTCTCTGAGAAGATAGATATTCTTAAACGGCTAAACCTCCTAACATCAAATACCTATTCCGCCTTGGCCATAAATAAAAACAAGGCACCGAAGCAATTTTCTCTAGATGATATCACAGTATTGGACCACCAGAATAATGACTCCTTCAAGATTTTGTGAAACTAAAACAAGCACACCACAACATTTCTCAAAAAAGATAACAGGAAAAGCACACCACAACGAAGTGTTGATACCAACCCTTTTCTGAAGAGATACGATAGTAACTCTTTCTTATCTCATGTGTAACAGGACAATGATTTGCAGACACAAGAATAAACGAGGAAAAAGACAGCTGCTGCATTTGCAAACACCACTGTCACATGCCGCTGTTAAAATCATTGATGATGGTGCGAACAGCCAATGGAATCCTCACCAAATGAATGCCATCATCCCATGTCAGACTACCGAAAGAGTATCTGCCTTGCAGTTTAAGTCGTGGCTGAAATGTTACCTGGAATTTCAACTTTTTGAAAGTAGAATTAAACAATAAGATTGATGGCTTGACATGCACACTTACTCCTGGAGGAGTCTCAGACATGAGCAGCATACGCAGACATGAGTGGACCAACATTGGTAACTGTTCTTGAGGCTGTTACCGTCTTTTTAAGTTCAGGAATAGATATGGATGGGAGATTGAGGTCCTTCTGTGACTTGGAAGCATTGTGGCAGATAGTATTATGCTGAGTCATAGAGTTTATAGCCGAGTTATTGTAACCCATGGAACAAAGGAAGCGCACATAATGAGATATTTCCATGTCATATATAAGACCAGGATCCATGGCCTTGTTTGGGTTGACATGACCACCTCCATATTCAAAAAGATTATCCTGCTTGTGAGGAGCTCCCTCAGCTACTATACCAAGTCCATATTCATCATTTACAGAAGCTGACAGAGAAATCCAAGGCATTTTTGAAATAAGTGAAGTGATACTAGGTGGAAGTAGTAGAAGTGGTCAATTTTACCTGTTGTGATCAGTGCAGATTTTATTGCTGACGGGCTCCAGTTAGAATGGACAGATTTGAGAAGGGCTCCTACTCCTGATATATGAGGACAGGACATGGAGGTTCCTGATTCGATCTTGAAGTTAAGTGGACTCAAATTGGATGATAAAGGGGACGCTGGTGACCATGAGGTTAAGATGTTCACACCAGGTGCAGCAATGTCAGGCTGCACAAAAAGCACTAGAATTTTATGGTGGAAAAATGACCAGAACATTGAACATAAAAGCATGCAGTTGTTAGAATAGAATCGCAGTGCAGAAATAATTTAACATGGCAAGTATTCTTTAGATAAAGATGATTTAACTGAATAGGAAGAGTGGCACCTTCAAAACAAAAGGAGATAAAGAACTGGGGCCTCGAGAGGAGAAGTATGCCACTTCAGGGGCAACTACTGTCCCAAGCAACGTCTTTGTAGGGCCAAACTTAACAACTGGACTCCTGTGATAGAAGCAGTTAATAGACATTACTTAAATTGCCAACCACATAGGAAAACAAACCTAAAAAAACCAGGAAATACCTTGTGCTGCCCATGTATGTTAGGATAGAAGTTCCAGTTTCAAAATCAACTTGGATGCAAGGAAAACTAGATCCAGAAGTGACATCCTTTGTCAAGAACTGAGCAAAAATGAGACCGACACCATGAGCTCTTCTTACAGTTTCTGCAGCGACAAAGGGAGACCTTTGTCCCTGTGTTTGAAAACAGATTACGACATTTCCTCTTGCTAAAGTATTGTTTAGTGTTCCTGCATCACAACCTCTGAAAAAGACATCATCATAACTAGAAATTAAATTTTTCATCACAAGTCATGAGATACTTAATCATAAGCGCAAATACCCTACCTTGTATCAGCATCCCCTGCATCATTGGCGGCAATATCTTCAGCATAAACTAATCGATAAAATCTATCAACATGCTTTCCAAGGTACAGAGCTTGACCCTGAATTTTAATAGTATTCATATGAAAACGAGCAACAATGTCTCCAATTGATGGTGTAAAAGATATCAGATAAGCATCATCTTACATTTTTTCTTTATTAGCAACAGTATAACAAATGAAAATTGGCTCTTTTTATCTTGAAATATCACCAAAAGGACATGCAGCAATGATATGCAATATACATTAGAGTCTATTCTTGCCTTGGTTTTAACCCGGCAGTCAACATTGAGAGCAAACAAATTTCCACTAAAATACTCAGCTTAGTTTCCAGCTGGATCATCAGGAACTGATAAATTTTTAGTCGATAATTATATTGCTGGCATACCACCATCCAAAGTGACATGATTCAAACTGTCTCAAGAGTTTTGGGTTAAGTGCTTTTAAATTGAAAGAGAGAGATGAAAGAAAAAACATGAGTGAAAGAGTTTTCACAAGTGTCTTGTAATGTTAGGAAACTTCATGTGGAAGTGTTTGAGAGACTGCTATATTGACCAGAGTATTAAGCCCAATTTATGTCATTAAAAGCAATAATTAAATTTAGGAGGAACCCAATATAATGAGTATAAATCACTTGTATAATGCGAAATGATTTGGGAGATTACAACTCTAATTAGAAGCACCGAAGTTTCATGATATCTCGAGTATAATTTTGCCATTGGATGGCCCCCTTTTCAGTAACTTACATTATACAGTGATAGTAAAATCTAAATTAAGTTATGCTACCTGATTCCAACCCATTTTACACCCTACTCAACTTCCTTTCATGCCTCAATGCTTTATTTTCTATTTTTGCCTAAACCAACCACCTATTTCAGATTTCTTCTTTGGTTTCTTGGAAGGGACCCACATTTTGAAACAAAAGTGTGCAAAAATAACAGTCCCATGAGAAATTAGATTAATTCATATAAAAAAAACATCATTGCAATTTTCTGGCATGACATATATATATATACATATATTTATATACAAATAAAGAGAGAGAGAGCTAGACTTGGCTCCACTCGAGTGGACCTCCACTTAGATCCAAATATTGGACAATGGGGGTTCCATATTGATGATCCAAACTGTTAGATGTAATCTATCACCTCTAAATAGTTTACATACAAAAAATCATGTGATTTGGAGTCCACTAACCTATGCATCAAGGATCAAAGAATATATAATTTAATAATATTTAGACTATCCAATTTTTGACTACTTGATGCATAAGCTAGGGATTTCTTAAAGATAATAGATCATATCCAATAACTCAGAATATTGATATTTTAACCCTGATTGTCTACTCAATTGCAGCCAAGTCTAGTTCTCTCTCTCTCTATATATATATAAATATATATATGTGTGTGTGTGTTTGCATGAAAAGCTGTTAAAAATTCCTATGGCAACTATATGACTTGCCAAATAGTTCACAAACAAAAGTATAATGCTTGGGACTCTTGATTCAATTCCATTCTATTCCTACACTGAAATTGAGTCAACTATAAATAATCATATAGTGATCCAGAAGCATCATCAGACTAGATGTAAACTACTCTGGCCACTATAGGTAGGTATAGACAAGCCCTAGAGCAAGATGCACCACATTCAGGACTTAATCAAATACCTAAGTTTCAAAAGTCATAATTTCTAATCCAAGAAGAATTTGTTGATGCGGATACGAAGAAGTTGATGTAGACCTTAAGATCAAACTTTTAACCAAATTTGAAAAAAATAAAATATTTTTACTATTTCTGTAATTTGTATCTTCTTTTAGTTAGGAAAAGAATCCAACTTGATTTATGCTAGACTTCACTAACATAAAAAGTGGAAAGTATATGACTTTTCAAATAGTTGACAAACAAAAGTATAATGCTTGGGACTCTTAATTCAGTTCCATTCTAATCCTACACTGAAATTGAGTCAACTATAAATAATCATATAGTGATCCAGAAGCATCATTAGACTAGATGTAAACTACTCTGGCCACTATAGGTAGGTATAGACAAGCCCTAGAGCAAGATGCACCACATTCAGGACTTAATCAAATACCTAAGTTTCAAAAGTCATAATTTCTAATCCAAGAAGAATTTGTTGATGCGGATGCGAAGAAGTTGATGTAGACCTTAAGATCAAACTTCTAACCAAATTTGAAAAATTTAAAATATTTTTACTATTCCAGTAATTTGTACTTATTTTAGTTAGGAAAAGAATCCAACTTGAATTACGCTAGACTTCACTAACATAAAAAGAGGAAAGTTTTTATCCTCTTCTAACAAGCAGAAGAATCTGACTCAATTAAAGAAAGTTGATCCCTACAGAATAGTAGAGAACTTAACTTCTCGAAGAAGAATCTAGCTCCAATAAGGAAGATCTCACTAGTATAAATAGAAGGCATATGTTAGTTTTAAAGAGAATAGAGGAAGTGAAGCAAAAAGCATAGACACTACTTTCCGTCCACTAGACTCTATTTTCCACCTATGATATGTATTGCAATTCATAGATTATGACAAATTAACGAAGTAAAAGGGTGTATAGTCTTGCTTACTAAAATTATTATTGTTTATTGTTTTATTTGAGAGATTTGAGTTGAGCAGATTAAAGAAAATTTTTCCTTTCTCCGATCAGATCTAGTTGGTATCGAAGCCTAGATCCTTATCTCTAGATTATAGCTCGTCGAACTATACCAAGAGACAAGCTAGATGGCAACTAATTCGGTATAGTACTGGTACGTACTGTACCGAGCCTAGGTGTGCCAGAATTGGGGAGGGGAGACGGGAAAAGAGAGGGAAGGAGAGAGAAGGAGATAGGGGTACAAGCACAATTTGTGGATCGTGAAATATTAATGAAAGTAAAGGGCTTAGAGCCCTGTTTCCCAAATTCTTATTATTCATTAGTTTATTTGAGAGATTTAAGTTAGTACAGTTTGAAGGAATTTCTTCCTTCTTCCGATCAGATCAAGTTGGTATCAAACTTAGAATCCTTATGTTGGGGATCAAGGTTCATCGAACCAGTACTGAGGGATGTACCGGATGACGACCAATTTAGTACAATTGCAATAGGTACTATATGGAGCCGAGGTGTACTGCAACCAAAGGGGGAGAGGCACAGAAGAGGAGAGGGAGGGAGAGGGAGAGAAGGAAAAGGAGGCAGACCTTATTGTCATGGAACCCAAACACTAACCAATATCATCATCGTGAAGTCATTATCATCCCGGAGTCGTTAAAAGCGGCAAAGCATTAAGAGGGGCTGGGGAAAGGAAGCTCTTGAGAGTATAATCAAGATAGAGAGAGAGGGGGGAGAGGCATACCTCCAAGTTGTCGTCATCGAGTTGGCGCTGGCGAAGCATCAGGAAAGGGGCGGGGAGGAGTGGAAGCTTATGAGAGTAGAATCAAAAGAGAGAGGGAGATAGGAATTGAGAGATTGAGGAAAGAGAAACAGACAGAAGAATCGAGGAGAGGATCATCCGACTAAAGGTCTCGATAACCATTCAGCTCAATTCAGGACGGTTTGGTGGTCCTTGCTATGCAATCATTGTTTATGGTCTAGACATGCATGAAATACAAGCAAATGATATAAAGGCTTTTGAAGCTTGAAGCACATCAAAGAACAAAAATAATGGCGGCTTATACCTCGGCAGGTGATGACATGAAGCGCTCATCTCGGCCAAATGGAGATTGCACAACTCAGAAGTTGTGACTCAACTGCTGTCTTCAACCACAACATCTGCAACTCCTATCATAAAAGTATCTTCAATATCTAGGGATAACAAGAAGTTTATACTGCTGATGCTAAAAGAGGCAGACACATCACATCAAAGGATAAATTTAAACAAAAAAACTAAGGCTCGAAACGGGGAGGTAAGTGTTCCTTAATAACAATTTTGTTTTTTGCAGAAGCTAAAGTCTCCAAATAGGAGCTTGATCTAGGAGCAAGATCAGCCAAACCATCCTTAACCGAGTGGTTTGCCCGTACCATACCATACCGGAGGGGAACCATGACAGTTCCCCTCCTCGGTTTGGAAATAGACCCAAACCGCATCGTACTGAGTAATTAGGTATGGTACTAGTGAGAACCCAGAGGTTCGCACCAATTCGGACATGCATACCACCTGCCCCTGAGTCCAATAATTGGGGTGCGCTGAAAGCCCCCCCTTCGTGAGCTCTCACCACCTTCCAACCCCCTCGAAATATCTTTATTCAAAAAAAAATAAAAATCTGCCAAATATAGTCATTTTCATGGATTTCAGCTCGAATTTTTGTTGAAATCAGGTAATGACGCTCTCCTCTCTTCATTTATGTAATTTTTGTATTTTAAGGCTGAAAGGTGGCCGTAAGATGAAAAAATATGGGAAGACCATAGCACGTGGGGTCCCCAAGTCATGGTGGATATGAGGTTGTTGTAGATGGCAAAGCATGTGGAGTAGGATCCCTCAATGTATCAGGTTCAGAATCCTATAAGGAATCTTGTACCCACAAGCTGGCTACATATGGATATGGTGCTTCAAACACATCATGCTTTAGTGGTTACTATCTTACGAAACTTTGAGCACCTAACGGACCAAAATTTTCTACTGGCATATATGGATGCATCGCTCCACAACTGATGTATCGAGTAGATGACTCCTAGAGCGACATCATCACCCACAGCATGCATAGAGACTATCTCAACTACATACCTTATGGCTGCCTAACAAACTTATAGGAGCGGAGGGCCATATTGATAGAAAATTGGGTTGAACCCCTTGCATACGAAAATGACCCCGACATTTGCGAAAGACATCGCCAAACCACAAGATTTAATACGTCGGTATGTATTTGAAATTTTGAATTGACTTAATATTGAATATGTTATTGATTTTCTTTATGAATATAATTATTTATGTTTTTTAATTGTATTTACTATTGAAATTATAGTCATTTTATAAACAAGAAGCATGAAAAAAAGGAACAAAATATTAAAGAACACCCAAACAACTCAAAAACATCAAACTAATGTTCAAATCACTCGAAAACTTCATAAAACATCATTAAACATCAAAAAAATGGAAAAAAAAAAAATGGTGCCAGTTCAGAATCGACATACCTAACTGTACTGAGCGTCGATATGGTACAATACCTTACGATATCTACCGATGCGGATCCCAATACTAGTTCGGCCTACCTTATCTAATAGAATCATCAAACTTAATGTGGGCCACTTTTTCGACTATGAGTAGTGTTGGGGAAAAAATGGAACACTCAAAGAACATGGTCAAATCACCGAAGCCTGGTGACGAACGTGACGACAGCAAGCATGCTCTCAGAGCGCCCGATCTTAGACTGCCCGACCTCAGAGTGCCCGACCTCAGAACGCTCGATCTCGGCACCGACGACCCCAGAACTCACGACCTCGATCTTGGCACGACCTTGGCAGGCATGATCTCGGCCGAGTTAAGCCCGATCGACTTCGAGGCCAAGAAAGACTCAGTCAAAGGGAGAAACCAACCCCCACTCCACCAAAAATCAAGTTCTCCATATCCAGGATCAAACCCCGCAATCTCTGCCTCAACGACTGTCAACATTTGAATTCACACGATCTCAATGGATCGCTAGCTAGCCCGAAATCTCGGGCCGTTTACGGTAACTCATTGATTCACGCAATCACGTCTGATCACAGGTAATCGCTACACCCCCTCCTATAAAAAGGGGGGGAAGCTCCAGGCAGGGGGACTCTCTTCCTCTCCCTGGCTAAAAATATATTTCTACATTACTTCTCTCCATAAAAAGTTTCTCTCTGACTTAAGCATCGGAGGGCCTACACCAGAACCCCCGGCCACAGGCTTCTTGCAGGTCCGCCGGAGACAGCCGTCCGCCGCTACACCACCAGCCGAAGCTCCTCCTCCTCGGTCTGCGGTCACCCCCGGATCCAATTTTCAGCAACAGTTGGCGCTAAAGGAAGGGACCGAGTCATGATCATGAGATTAAGGGACAGAGAAGCCTCTAATGCCTCTCGGCATCATGCGCCAAGTCGTAGCCGTTCAGTCTAGAACCCACCATCGAGGCCTCCGGCAGATCAAGTTTCGCAGATCCAGCTCGAGCAATTCAACATGCTGGTGCAGCAAGTCCAGGCACTAGCAACAGCAATCCAAGGCCTACAACACACGGAGGCCTCTCCTATGCCGCCTCCGCGGGTTCACGTCCGATCGGCACTCCTTCCAGACGGACCTATGTCCCAAGGACGAGATCCCCATGACTCTTCAAGGGTCAATAATGGAAAACGGCGCCGTCATCAGGGCTCTACCCGAGCGTCTCTCCGGAGAGAGCCGCTAAGAAGTCGCCAGGATAAAGGGCCACAGCCTTCGGAAGCCGGATCGACCCCGGGTCAGTCAGTATCGGAACAGACCACCATATCAACTTTCCAAGGCGGAGAACTCGACAAGAAGGTCGAAGAACTCGAGCGGCGAGTCGAGGCACTTCGGGATCAAAGAATCAGGCATGAGGGCAACCCTGACTTCACTACCAAGCCACCGGACAAAGAAAATTTCTTATCGTCTCCATCGATTACTTCACCAAGTGGGTCGCGGCTGAGCCAGTGGCCCAAATCACCGAGCTGAAAATGCGAGACTTCATCTGGAAATCGATAATTTGTAGGTTTGGGCTCTCCCATGTCCTCATATCTGACAACGGCCGACAGTTTGATAATACCCGCTTTAGAAAATTCTGCTCCGAGCTCAGCATCGACCATCACTTCACCTCGGTCGTCCATCCCCAGACCAACGGAGAAATAGAGGTGACAAATCGGACTATCCTTCAGGAGGGCTAAAAGCTAGACTCGACAGGTCCACAAGGCAATGGGTCGAAGATCTTTACAATATGATCTGGGCCTATAGAACTACATTCTGAATCCCTACTAGAGAAACCCCTTTCAACCTGGCTTATGGAACGGAAGCAGTCATCCCTTTTAAAATCGGGCTCCCGTCACCAAGAGTAGAGAACTATGATGCAGCCTCCAACTCGTCCCGACTCAGAAGCAACCTAGATCTCCTTAAAGAGATGAGGGAAGCCGTTCGAATCAGCATGGCTAGGTACCAACAGAAAGTGGCACAATACTACAATTTTAGGATGAAAGTCAAGCTCTTCGAAGTAGGAGATCTCGTCCTGAGGAAAGCTGAGGCTTCTCAACCTACAGAGTGAGGGAAGCTTGCCCCGAACTGGGAAGGACCGTATCGAGTTGCTCGGGTCCAACGGCCTGAAGCATACAAGTTGGAGTCCCTTAATGGGACCCCCATTCTCCGAAGTTGGCACTCCAAGAACCTCCAAATGTATTATCAATGAAGCCCTCCTAAGGGTCTCCAGTGTTTGAAAACACAGCCAATAAGGCATTTCTCAAAATTTTCTCTTAATTATTCAACGCTTCTTCCAATGATAATCTGCTTGTGAACCCTAGGATGCTCCTGAGATGACTCGAGTCCTTAAGGAAAATCTAGTGACGCTCCGACCAAGTTCGGGATGCTCCGACTAAGTTCGGATGCCCTGACTAAGTTCAGAATGCCTGACCAAGTTTGGATGCCCGACCAAATTCGGATGCCAAGACCAAGTTCGGAATGCCCGACCAAGTTCGGATGCCTCGACTAAGTTCGGGATGCCCGACCAAGTTCGGATGCTCGACCAAGTTTGGATGTCCGACTAAGTTCGAATGCCCCGACGAAGCTCGGGATTCCCTGACCAAGTTCGGATGCCCCGACTAAGCTTGGGATGCCCCAATCAAGTTCGAGATGACCCACTGCAATAACCTCGGGTGCAACCTAAAGACGTTCCGACCAAGTTCGAGACGCCCCACTGAGTCAACTGCGAGCTAAGGCTCCTCCGATCTCGGAAACTACCTAACGAAGATTCGATTACGGTCCTAGACACCTAAGGCAGAAACTACAGGTCGAAGAGCACTCAAGTCCCAGCGGCCAAACAACATCCTAGCCTCGACTCGCACTACAACTAAATCCGAGCCCGAAGACTTAGCGAGATTCTTCAAAAATCTAAGCCCGAAGACTCAATGAAACTCACCAAAAAATGTTGGAATCACATGCGAAAGCGAATGATGCGCGAAGTTCAACTCAAACAGTCAAAGACAAGGGTTCGTTGGGAGCACAACTGGAAACAAATCCAAAGACACGATGAGATTGAAGAAAACATGTATTTCATTAATGAAAAGCCATAAGGCTAAGTACAAACTTTTGACTCCGAGTCTGACCCACTAGGCCACACAATGGCCTCAATGGCCGACCTTGTTTACAAGAAGAGAAAAGAAAAACTAAGTCCTAAGATATCTCCGGAGTGGCGGCGGTCACGACGTTGACCTCGAGATCTTCCACAAGAACCACCTCGAGATCTCCTGCAGAAGCAGCCCCGGAATCCTCTGCTGAACTAGCCCCGCAAGCATCTGGAGCGATCTCGGGAGCAGACTCAGGGGCAATCTCAGGAGCAGACTCAGGTGCAACCTCGGAAGTAGACTCAAGAGCCACTTCAGGAGCACCCCCAACTGCTTCTCCAGAAGGGACCTCGTGAGCAACTTGCTCAGCTGCCCCGGTCTCGGCCTCAACGACAGCACGCTCAGTCTCGGCTTCAGGGCTCTTAGGCGCACTGTCGAGCACGCCGTCATCCTCGAGGCTTCCGGGTGCGCTGTCGTCCCCAGCGACCCCTAGACGAGTTTGGAGACCGTTGAGGTCAAGCTTAGGGCAAAGCTTACAAACCTAGGTCCAGCAGTCCTCGAAGTCGTGGATGAGCCCGTCAACCGTCTCTTCCTCCATCAGGTCCCGAAATTCGGCCGACTCGCGAAAGATTTGCACCGCGCTCCGAGCTTGCTCTAACGCCATCTTCTCACGAGCTTCGAGTTGCTCGATTTTCTGCTAGAGAACTCCCACCTCATACTTTTGACCCGCGAGCATAGACTGGGCATCAGCCAAGCGGGCCTCGGCAGCACGAAGGGTTGACCTTGTGAGGGTGTGCGAAGCTTCCTCCTCCTGAAAATGCTCAGCCATAAGCTTGAGCTCGGACTCAAGAGCCTCCATCCTCACAGTGGATTCCTTCCACCTGGCCTCGCCCTTGGCGAGCTTCTTCTCCGCAACCTCCTTCCCTCTCTGGCTCCTCCGAGCTCGAGCCTGGTAGTCAGCCGCCAGGGAGACCAGCATGTCGATCTCATAGAGGTGCTGTAAGGAGAAAAAGTAAAAGTCAATCGAGATTAAAAACCCGAAGGGGTATGAGAATGAAAGTGCAGGAAAATCGCTGACCCCGCAGGCATCAAGCTCAGCTCGGTCAGCTGGAAGCAGCGTGCAGCGGATGACTTTGCAAGCAACTTCGCTGTTGTGGAGCGCAGAGTCATCCTCGAAGATCACCCACTCGGGGCAATAAAGCTTTCTCTCGAGGCGATCCTCAACTCTCGAGGAGCTCGGGACATCGGGCCTCGAAGGGCCCGGCAAAGGAGCTCGAGACCCCGAGGCCGCTGCCCACCTCGGGTCCCGAGCGCCACAGATGAATGACCTTGCAGGCTCTTGAAGGGCCCGAGGTCGGCTAAGCACGGGCCGATGGCTCCTCTGCGGCCACGGCAGAAATCGCGTGCTCGACGGAAGTAGTGCGCTCGGTAGGGGACCCTCCTCCGATCCAGACTCCCCTACTTTCTTTCGGCTGTTCTTCCGAACAAGCTGAGGGGTTTCAATCTTAAGATCTTCGACCTCCATAGGAACGGAAGTCGAGGCTGTCCTAGGCCTCTTCTTTGGCATAGGACGAGCTCCGCCGGCCTTGACTGCTCTTTTATGGTACCGGACGAGCAGGGCTTCGTTGCTCGACACCATCCCTGTGGTCTCTGAAAAAGAAAAAAAACTCAAATCTCATATTAACTCCAAAAAGGAAAAAAGAGAAGAAGAGCAAGAAGCGGAAGTGACACAAACAACAGTAAAATGACGCACAACCGCCCTTACCCTCAGGGCGCGCCGAGCTCAGGCCGACATTTATAAGGGTTTCGCTTAGGAGGTCGTTTAGAAAGATATCCCTCTTTAGACAGCGAAGAGCCTAAAGGATTCTCTGCTCACCCTCGGTTAGTTCAGGAGCTCTATTATTGGCCTTGATAATCGGCTGGCCCCATGTCGGGTTGAACCCCCACGGAAGCTCAGAGGAAAAAAAGAAAAATTTCATCTTCCACCCACGAATGGAAGAAGAAGCACCTCGGAAGAATGGTCTATCTCCCCGAAGGGTAAAGTATAACCATCCTCCGTCTGTGGGGTTAGACTTCAACATGTAACACCCGCAAAAGACATTGACCGAGGTCGGTATGCCGTGAGCGAGGTAGAGAGATAGAAAACCAATTATTATCCTCCACGAATTCGGAGCGAGCTGCGCTGGGATGAGACGATACATCTCTAGAAGCTCGTTCAAAAACCCGTGTAGGGGGCACCTCAGGTCGACCCGAAGTGTGTCCACATACACTCTGACCCTCCCTAGAGGGGGCCTCGTAACTCTGTTCCACGACCCTGCATACTCAAGGGTGAACTCACGTGGGAAGGAGAATTGGGTTCAAAGCGCACCCAATTCTTCCCTGATCAGGCTTGACCCGATCCCGTCTGGACCATGGCTCACCTCCGGCTCGACCTTTCCACGAGAAGAAGCCTCAGCAGAAGATGAGGCACCACCAGGCATCCTTTCCGCTCACAAATAAAAAAGAAGAAAACCGAGGAAGGAGAGAAAACAAGCCTCCGAGCAAGCGTGGGTGGAAAACCTATCGTGGTCCCCATCGAAAGCGCCAACAACTAGAAACGGAGAATCGAGAAAGAACTCCAGAGGACACTCAGAGGCACCTCCGGGAAATATGAACAGCAATCGGAAAGAAGCAAAATAGAGAAAGGGAGCGGCAAAGATTACGGCGGTCAAATGAAAGCTTTTAGGGCTAGGTTGGGGTTTATATAGGCCCTCTCAACGGTTTAGATCGACAAGGGCAAGCCATAACTTCCATCCAGATTGCGCCACGTGCCGACCTCAGAAACTGAACCAGCGTATCAACCTGGATTGTCGCTTTAAAAACAGAAATTGAAGCGGCGTCTCGTCGAATACTAGAGCCTCATCATGAATCCGTAGCTCAAAACCGCCTCGAAAAGCAAAAAGCCGGTGCCTCGTGCTCTCATTGAAGACGCCCGAAAGCACCCCTTCCCTCCTTTCGAAACAACAAAACGATTTAAAGCCGCCTGATCTCATCAGCATGATAAAAAAAGCTACTTCCTTCGCCCGAGCTCGGAAACAGCTCGAACTCGGAAGTTGGAGGGTAGTGTTGGAGGAAAAATGGAACACTCGGAGCACATGGTCAAATCACCGAAGTCTAGTGACGAACGTGACGATAGCAAGCATGCTCTCAGAGCACCCGACCTCAAAGTGCCAGACCTCAGAGCGCCTGACCTTAGAGTGCCCGACCTCAGAGCGCCCGACCTCAGAACACTCGATCTTGGCACCGACGACCCCAGAACTCATGACCTCGATCTCGGAACTCACGACCTCAGAGCGCCCGACCTCAGAGTGCCCGACCTGAGAATGCCCGACCTTCGAGCACCCGACCTCAGAGCGTTCGACCTCAGAACACTCGATCTCGGCACCGACGACCCCAGAACTCACGACCTCGATCTCGGCACAACCTTAGCAGGCATGGTCTCGGCTGAGTTAAGCTCGATTGACCTCAAGGCCAAGAAAGGCCCAGTCAAAGGAAAAAACCAACCCCTACTCCACCGAAAATCAAGTCCTTCATATCCGAGATCAAATCCCGCAATCTCTGCCTCAACGGTTGTTAATATTTAAATTCACACGATCTCAACGGATCGCCAGCTAGCCCAAAATCTCGGACCATTTACGATAACTCATTGATTCGCGTAATCATGTCCGATCACAGGTAATCACTGCACCCCCTCCTATAAAAAGGGGGGAAGCTCCAGGCAGGACTCTGTTCCTCTCCCTGGCTAAAATTACATTTCTACATTACTTCTCTCCATAAAAAGTCCCTCTCTAACTTAAGCATCAAAGGGCCTACGCCGGAACCTCCGGCCACAGGCTTCTTGCAGGTCCGCCGGAGACAGTCGTCCGCCGCCGCACCACTAGCTGGAGCTCCTCCTCGGTCCGCGGTAACCCCCGGGTCCAATTTCCAGTAACAGGTAGGTATGGATAGGACCCAAGATCAAGATCCACTACCTCCAAGACTTAATCAAATATCAAAATTTTTAGAAGTCAACTTCTAATCTGAGAAGAATTTAACAACGCAAAAAAAGATGAAATTGATGTAGAAGTCATGACCTAACTTATGACCAAATTTGAAAAATTTTAAAATATTTTTATTATTTTTGTAATTTGTATCCTCTTTTAATTAGAAAAGGAATCCAATCTAATTTGGACTCAGTTTCACTAGATTAAAAAAAAGGGAGTTTTCATCTTCTCCTAACTAGAAAAGAAATCTAGATTAAAGAGAGTAGACCTTTACAAAATAATAGAGAATTTGCTGCTACTTTTTTAGCTAGAAGAGCAATCTGAATCAAATAAGGACCTTACCGATACAAGTAAAGGGCATATGCCATGTTTTGAAAAAAAATAAAGGGAGTGAAAGCAAAGAGCATAAACTCTACTATCCACCCACTAGAACCCCAACAAAGGGAGTGAAATCAAAGAGCACAAACTTGTCTTTCCACCTGTGATATGTATCATAATTTGTAGATCATGAAAAATTAATGAAAATAAAGAGTCTAGAGCCCCATTTTCTAAAATTCTTATTGTTTATTATTTACCCTAGAGATTCGACTTAAGCTAGTAGAAGGAATATCTTCATTCACTCCAATCAGTTCATACAACCAAACTTTCAAAATTTATGGTTTCAGGTCAACTTCGAAACAAGTACTTGCATGACTCAAAGAGATGTATATATGAAGAAATGTGCCTCTCAAAAGGCTTCCATCTCATTAGATCTGAAAAATGACGAAATCTTACTTCTAATAACGTTACTGATTAGTACCATAGTTTAAATCACTACCATGTTGACTTTTATTTGGTTGCTCTATATGTAGTTTTCTCCTCAATGGATTATACTTTGTTATGACATACATAACCCACAATGTCATAAATTGCTCCTATATAACTCGGTTGACCCATACATGGAATGTTGACAATCTATAACTAGGTTATGAGACATTGCGGCCCCACTATCATGGCCGGTTCTATCATTTGCTCTAATGTAAGAGATTAAAGCTTCTTTTAAGTCAATAAAACAGGCTTTAAAAGTTAATGTCCAGGACAACCTATGTTCTTTTGTAGAAAAAGTGCTATTGTCCTATTGCGCTGGTCGTTGTCCCACCACATCTCATCTAATTTGCTAGTAAGTTACGTCTCAAGTCTTTGCACCCTTTTTCAAGACTTGGTTGCTTGCTAGTCCTTGGTTGTTACCTCTCTCTCTCTCTCTCTTGTGGAGGGGGGATAGTGGAAATTACAATTCACTAGTTAGTACAATTTTATGATTGACAGAGCATGCCATGCCATATAGTCTGCTACATGCCTTTAACTAAGATATCTAATGCTCAAAATGGCTTTGGCTGTTACCAATAGTCTGCATATCCATTAATTAAGTGTGATGCGACATTGTTTTCTGATCATACCATGCTATAGTTGTCCCTGGAGTCCACATTTGGATGGTGATCGGGGGCAAAATGGATCATCCTGCTCATCACAGTAGGGCCACCCAATTATTAGCCAAATAAACCCCAGCACTGGTTGAGCCGGGCCTCGGCCCCGCTAAGAGTCTATCCGAGCTCGAACTTCGTCAAGGGCTCAGCCGACCTTAGACAGGTTCTCCACTCTACAACCTGCATCAACCATTTATGATGCTCATAGCAAGGCGCCCCTTGCAAAGGGATAAAGCCGTGAGGGGGAAATTGCCGTGCACGAGTTGCGCACGATGTAAAGCACGTGCGTACTCCCCCAAAGCAGATAATACCTTGCTCTCTGCTGAGCTGCTCCAGTACTCTCCATAGACAACATGCCCTGGCCAAGCCCAGGGCGCCCCCTATATTCACCGACGCACCCTGACCGATCTCGGGGTGCCTTATCAAATAACGCGCCCCGACTCTTGAGCTCGGGGCGCTCTACCGAGCACATCTCAAAATTAGGGACGCTAGGCTAACCTCAGCGCCTGTCAAGCCGACCTCACCAAGTATATGATACGATCTCTCAACGAGCTCGGCTTCGCCCACGGCCGTATCTACGAGCCTGCCTACACCCGCCTACGTGGCCATACATCGCAATGCCTCCGCGCCATGCTTTGCTTGTCGGCAAACGACAGTCAAGGACAACGCCATGCTGCTCCAGCCATATCCTGCTACGACTGTCAACAACCTACCGTTCACAAGAATGGACTGCACCGTGCGCCTCAATCAAGTTCTAACTACATGCCATCTGACTTAAAGCTATCCCCTCTCATGATGAGAACGGGCCATACATCTACCATCTGGGTACCTCTACAGGGACTACAAATAGTCCCATCAGGTAATGCCTAAGAAACTTTTGATCCATCTGAGATCCACTCTAACTTGATCATCGGAGGGCCCTCACTGGAACCACTAGTGAGGCTTTGTGCAGGTACGTCGTCGCGCGGGAGTGGTTCACCCTCTTCCTCAATCTTCCGACAGCTCCCTCGACTCCTTCGACGTGGTCACCCTCGGGCCAAATTTGAACCACAACATTTGGCGCTAGAGAAAGGACCTGAGTCGTGATCATGAGGCTAAGGAGTCATGGAGCTCCGAATGCATCGAGTAGCCAGGTACCAGCGCCCGACCACTCCCTTTAAAGTCCACCCCCTATAGCACTTGCACCAGCGGACCAGATTTCTCAGATCCAACCAAAGCAGTTTGACCAGGTCCTTCAACAGGTCCAAACACTAGTTGTGGTCGTCCAAAGCCTGCAGCAAGGCAAGGTCCAATCTGCACCCCCTCTTCGCGGGTGTGAGTCCATGGGATGCCACCCGCGGCATCGTTCTCCTGCCAGGTAGTGTACGATGGACAAAAGGGAGCCCCGCCACCATCGAAGCTCTCATCAAGCTCGGTTCCCAAGTCAAGAGAGCTCACCATGCCGCCGCCACCCTGAGAGTCGGCGCCGAAGCCTGACGCCTCGATCGCAGGAGCAACTATCAGAGGCGGGGTCTGCCCCGTGTCGGGCTGCCTATAGCATTGACCAAGAGCCGGAGAGGCCCCATCGACCACCGGCAACGACACCCCCGCCTGTGCTCAACAGAAAAGTCGAGGAATTGGAACAACAGATTCAAACGATTCGAGACCAAGCTCCGAAGCGCGACGCTGACGTCGACTTCACGACTGAGTCCCCATTTTCTCGGCGGGTCGCTGATGAGCTGATCCCCCAGAGGTTCAAGATGCTACAAATAGAGCCATATGACAGCTCGTCCGATCCTCTGAATCATCTAGAGAGATACAAAGCCCTGATAACACTAAAAGGAGCTACAAATGCCTTGCTTTGCAGGGCCTTTCCAGCAACCCTCCGCATGGCAGCTCGCCTCTAGTTCTTCGAGTTGAAGCCCTGCTCAATCCTTTCCTTTAAGCAGTTGGGAAGGCAGCTCGCCACCCACTTCGCTGCCAGCCGGTGTCAGCGCCGGACTTCAGTCTCCCTCTTCGCCATCAAGCAGAGGAAAGGAAAATCCCTAAAAGACTACAACGATCACTTTATCTCGGCCACATGGGAGGTTCGCGATCTCGACTAGTCCATCACCATGTCGGCGTTGAAGATCGGAGCTCGGCCCTACAAGTTCCTCTTCTCCATCGAGAAAAGCTTCCCGACCGACTTTGCAGAAATGTTGGCCCGAGCTCGAAAGTACGCCAAGGCTGAGGAAGCCATGACCTCTCGGCGCGAGGCAGCCGAGCGGCCTGCTAAAATGCAGAAGCGCCACGAGGAGCGCTCCCGACCAAGGAGCAGATCTCCCCAGCGCAAGAAGAATCCTCTTCGGCCTAGGAGCCCAGTTCGCCCGATGTCTCCTCCCCAAAAGCTCAGTAAATACACCCTCCTTCCGAAGTTTGGAAAATACACTCCTCTTACATCTACCCGAGCCGAGATTCTCAAGGAGATCGAGGGTCGAGGCTACCTCTGACCCCCACCAAAGATGCGGCCATCAGTGCCACGGAAGCGCTCGGACAAGTACTGCCGCTTCCACAAAAACTACGACCATGACACAGAGGACTACTACCAACTTCATGATAAAATCGAGGCACTCATCCGTCGGGACCGGTTGAGTCGGTTTGTCACCGGCCGATGTGAAAGAAGGGCGTCATCCACACCATCGGCGGAGGGCAACTAGGAACACCTAAGGTGTCAGGCCGAAGAGGAGCTTCTTCAAAGTGTCCGCGCACCAAGGAGGTCATCTCCTCCGACGAAGATCTGAACGATGTTGAAACTCCCCATGATGATGATGTAGTTACTTTTCTTACCATAGCAAACTATGATGTAAAAAGAGTTCTGGTGAATAATGAAAGTTCTACAGACGTCTTGTTTTATGATGCCTTTCAAAGGATGGGAATGACTGAAGAGCAACTTGAAAGAATGAGTACTCCCTTAGTCAGGTTCACAGAAGATTTTGTACCCGTCGAAGGGGTCATCAGCCTATCAGTCACGGCCGGAAGCGCGCCCTGAGAAAGCATTGTGAAGTTGAACTCCTCGTGGTCCGGGTCGCTTCGGCCTACAATGCCATCCTCGGCCGACCAGGGTTGAATGCCCTTCGAGCTGTGGTGTCTACCTACCACCTTCTCATGCGGTTCCCCATGAGTCGAGGGGTTGGCGAAATTCGAGGAAATCAGGCAACGACAAAGTAGTGCTACATGACTGAACTCAAAGGGAAGCATCCGGCCGAGCTCCCTCCTCAAGCACTACCCATTGGAGGGTTAGAAGTGCGGGATGAACCAAGGCAACAACGAAGCTAGCCTAGCGAACCCCTCCTTCACATTTCCCTAAGGGATGACCAACCCGAGCAGATTGTACAGATCGGGTCTGGCTTGGGCCCGAAGATCCGAGCTCATATGATCGAGTTTCTTCGGGCCAATGCAGACATGTTTGCCTGGTCGCCTGCTGACATACCGAGAATAGACCCCGAGGTGATGGTCCACTAGCTCAAGGTACACCCGACCCACAAGCCGGTCAGGCAGAAGAAGCGAAGTCTAGCAATAGACCGGCAGCAGGCAGTGGCTAAAGAAGTCGACAACCTCCTCAAGGATGGCTTCATCAGGGAGGTCAGTTACCCCGATTGGCTCGCCAACGTTGTTCTTGTGAAGAAGGCCAACAGAAAATGGCACATGTGCGTGGACTATACCGACATGAATAAAGCAAGCCCAAAGGATAGCTTTCCTCTTCCGAGGATCGACTAACTCGCCGACGCCACCTCTGGACGTCAACTTTTAACCTTCATGGATGCTTTCTCCGGATACAATCAGATCTGGATGGCGCCAGAAGATGAGAAGAAAATCGCCTTCATTATTGACAAGGGCCTTCACTGTTACAGGGTTATGCCTTTTGGACTAAAAAATGCCGACGCAACCTATCAGCGACTTGTCAGCAAGATCTTCAAAGATCATATCGGGTGGAATATGGAGATCTACGTCAACGACATGCTAGTAAAAAGCTAGGCGGCTAGTCACCACATAAATGACTTGGATGAAGCATTCTCCACGCTCTGGAGATGTCAAATGAAGCTGAACCCCACGAAGTGTGCCTTCGGAGTCACCTCGAAAAAATTTCTTGGCTTCGTGGTGATGCAGCAGAGGATTGAAGCTAACCCTGAGAAGATCCGGGCACTACAAAAAATAACACCGCCAAGGACAGTCAAAGAGGTGCGGCAACTCGCTGGTCGGGTAACAGCTCTTGGAAGATTCATCGCCCGATCAGCTGAGCGATGCCACCCCTTCTTCAAGGTCCTCAAGAAGCCAAAGGATTTCGTATGGTCCAAGGAGTGCCGGTAAGCCTTTGGAGCTCCGACACTACCTCGCCACTCCTTTGCTTACAAAGGCCCAGTGCGGGAGGTTCTTTACCTGTATCTTGCAATCTCCTCAACCGCAGTAAGCTCAGTACTAGTCCGAGAAGAAGATAAAAATCAGAAGCCCATATTCTACACCAGCCGAGTTCTGCGAGATACGGAGATCAGATATTCCAAGTTAGAGAAAACTGTCTACGCACTCGTCATCTCGGCCCATAGACTTTGACATACTTCCAGGCGCACACCATAGTCGTGCTGACTGATCAACCTATAAGGCAAATTTTGCAGCGGTCTGATCGAGCCGGAAGAATTGTAAAATGGACAGTTGAGCTCGGAGAATTTGATCTTGAGTATCGTCCTAGCTGGCTGACCTTCTAGTGGAGTCCACCTTGCCGGACGACCCTCCAACTGAGCTCAACCAGGCAGGAGGAGATGTTCCCGAATGGCCATGGATTCTACATGTTGATGGCTCCTCGACTTCGGGGGGCAGCAGGGCAGGTCTCATCCTTACCAGCCCAGAAGGAGGGGTGGTAGAGCAAGCCCTGCGCTTTGAATTCTCCGCTTCCAACAACGAGGCGGAGTACGAAGCTCTGATCGCCGGGCTGAAATTTGCCAAGGAATCGAACGCCCCCGGCCTAAAGGTCTTCAGCGACTCCCAGCTCGTGGTGAGCTAAGTCTTGGAAGATTTCGAAGCTCGAGAGCCATTACTGATAAAATACCTTCAGATGGTACGGAACATCACTTCAACATCCAGCATATTTTCAGATCGGAAAATGCAAGGGCTGACCTACTGTCGAAACTAGCAAAGTCCAACTCGGTCGAGCACCCAAACAGCACCTTCCTTGAGTGCTTAAAGGCACCTTTCTTGAGTGCTTAAAGGCACCAAGCACGGAAGCACCAAGCATCAAAGGTGTGGGATTTCGTCTGGAGGATGATAATCTGCCGGTTCGGGCTTCCCCAAGTCATCATATCCGACAACGACCGTCAATTCGATAATGCTCGATTCAAGAAATTCTACTCCGAACTCAGCGTCAATTATCACTATACATCGGTGGCCCATCTTCAAGCTAAAAGGGAAGTAGAAGTGACCAACCGGACCATCCTACAAGGGCTCAAAGCCAGGCTGGACCGGGCAAAAGGATAGTGGGCCGACGATCTCTACAATGTCCTTTGGGCATACTGAACGACCTTTCGAGATTCCACTGGAGAGACCCCCTTCAACCTTTCCTACGCTATGGAGACGGTCATCCTCCTCGAGGTCAGGTTGCCCTCACCCCGAGTCAAAGGCTTTGATGCTACAACCAACTCGGCATGGCTCCAAAGCAATCTGGACCTACTTGAAAAAATGAGGGAGGCCGCTCGAATTCGCATGGCAATATACTAGCGAAAAGCGGCACATTATTGTAATTCCAGAATTAAAGTTAAATCATTCAAGGCCGGTGACCTCGTCTTGAGGAAAGCTGAAACTCTGGAGCAGGGGAAACTCGCCCCAACTGAGAAGGGCCATACCGAGTCATCCGAATCTAGCAACCAAGAGCTTACAAGCTGGAGACTCCGGACGGTAATTTAATTCCTCGAAGCTAGCATTCTGGAAATCTTAGAATATATTATTAATGAAAACAGATTTCAGGAACTGTAAGATATTTCTGAAATGCTTCGACTAGTTCGGCATATTTTAGCCATCTTTATGGCAAGTTCATGATTATAATATAATGACGTCCCAGGCCCGATCTCGGGGCGCCTCATAGAGTCGACTAAGAGCCGAAGAGGCCCCGTCGACCGTGGAAACGAGTACGCCCCTGATCTGAGTGGAGGGCACCCTACGGCATCAACAGAGAGCCATTGAAGAGCTTCTCCGACCGCAGCTATTGATAAGTGCTAAATAATGTATAAATTAATCTATTTTACATAGCACTTACTATTATTTTTATACACATATTTTAAATTTAAACATGAGAAAATGTTCCCTTCATTATTGCATTTTAATAAATTATTAGAAGTAATTCAAGTTTGATTTAATTATTGATTAAGCTTAATGTATGCAGGTCGAGTCAAATTTATTTGGGATGACCCCTGAACCCAAATCGCATACACCCCACGAATCAAATCCTCTAAGATTTCGATTCAGTCTTCCATCCCAATTCTCTTATTTCTTTCCCAACATTGAGCTCAACAACCAACTCCCCTGTTCACGCCTTGCCATGCTCCCAATGGTCCCTCATTCGTCCGCTTCATCCATGAATCCAGATCACATCTCGTTCGTGATCCACTCTTATCCCAGCATTTCCAACGTCTTCCCATATTTCCTCTCAGCCACATCAAGCCAACTTCTCCAGCCGCCCCCTCAAGGATCCAAATTAAAGCCTTCCGGATCCCCTGCATCCCAGAACAGCTTCCACCCGTGACAGATTCCTCCCATGCATCACAGCAGTCCAGATTAACCTTAGCCAACCGCAAGTCTCCTTCGGTCCATTTCAAATTCCCGCATCTTCCGAGTCTCCTAGCCGTGAGCATCATCCTCAGATCAAGCTCCCCAGCTTAGCAAAACAGACTTCTCCCCCATTTCCTCCCGGCATCCTCATCTTTTTCCGCTAGTTCCCAAGCTTATCCTCTCAGATCTCCCATGAACATAACCAATCCAGCTCTCATCCTGTTCGTGATCTCTCTTTATCCCACATCCAACTAGATTCCCTGCTCCAGCTTCTTCCGTATCACCTATTCCACGCGTACAGCTCCTTCATCCTCCCGAGCTTCATGGCATCCATGCTTTTCCTCCCAACTTTTGGATCAACTCCATCCTTCCGCATCCAAAGATCCCCTGTTCCCAGCCGTATCCAATCCTTCATCGCCCATCCAACGCATCCCACCATCCCGTGCTTGCCCCGCCCGTCCGTGAATCCCAACGTCATCAGATTCCCTCTCTTCCCCTGTTTCGGAACAGAGCATCCTCTCACATCCACCATCCGCATGTATCTAGCTCATTCCGTTCGTAATCCTCCTTATCCCACGGATCAACCATTAGCTAATCCTCATCCTGTTCGCACAAAACTCCCATCATCCACGGGATAAGGCCCCGGCGTTCATTCCGAAGCTAGATCCCACGATCTTTGCATCCATCATCATCTTCTCGATCAAACATCTTCCCCTACATCTCGAAATTCCCTTGCTTCAGAACCACTTCCTCCCAGCAAATCTAAGCTTCCGCATGCGCCCCAGACTTCACGGACAGCAGCTCACGGATCCGGACCTGCCTTGCATCCTTATCCCAACAACCGGATCAGATCCTGCATCATCTGCAGATTGGATCAAGCTTCCGAGTCCCAGCCGCGTCCAAGAATCCTTCCATGTGTTGAAGAAGCTCGGCTCCTTCGTTTCATTCCCTGGATTCACGTCAACAGGATATGCTCCAACTCCGAGAATCACCCCAGCTTCAACCGCATCTCGCTTCCTTTCATCCTTATCCTCCATGGATAAGATCATATCCCCTGCGTGATAACAAGGGTGTGAAGGCTATAAAAGGAGGGAGCTTCACCGGGAGAGAGCAAGCTTGGGGTTGACAGGCTCTGAGTTCCCACAGAAGACTAGAGGGAGATAATACTTTGGGTTTTTTGGGAACGACTTCCCATATGAAGAAATAATAATGAAGTGCTGAGAGGGAGCCGTTCTCAGGGGAGTCGCCAGAGGAAGAAAGGAAGAAGAGCTAGTCACGATGGAAGCCTTCTCCACTGCTACGACTGTTCAATTCTCCATGGAAGCTTGATCTCTTCATTAGAGCAGGATGAAGCCCTAACAAAAACGACAACGATTCTTATATTTTTTTATTTTGTTCTTGGAATTGTATGAACTTAATTGATCTTATTGAATATCCTTTTACCTCATGCTTAAGATCTGTAATTTTAAGTATGATGTTTATGCAAGTATTCTTTATGATCACTAAGTAAATATAACATAGTCCATGCTTAAGGAAGATGTGGTGTGTTACCACCTTAGATTAGGGTAGACATTTCATGCCAACTGAAGATGGATTATTCCAAAATTGCTTTTGTGAATTTCTATTTAAATGCTTATTAGGTTTGTAGCCAATTTGCATGTTAATCCAAGAATAAATTAAAATACAATTAATCCTTGTTCCTATGTTAGTGGTGAATTTCTTGCCCTGGGTTCTTTTATTCATATCATTTTTAATTGTATTTCCTATTAAATTATTTAGTTTAATAGTCTTCACAAATTTTCTCTTTTTCAAATATGTTTAAGAAAACAGCTGTACCCCAATCCCTGTGGATCGATACCCGCAATCACTACGTGCTATTGCGTAGTCTTTAAAATTGACTATCAGCTATCTACGAATACGCCCCTGATCTAAGTGGGGGGCGCTCTGCGGTATCAATGGAGAGCCATTGAAGAGCTCCTCCGACCGCAGCTATCTACGAGCACGCCCCTGATCTGAGTGGGGGGTGCCCTGCAGCATCAACGGGGAGCCATTGAAGAGCTCCCCCGACCGCAGCTATCCACGAGTACACCCTTGATCTGAGTGGGGGACTCCCTGCGGCATCAACGGGGAGCCATTGAAGAGCTCCTCCGACCGCAGCTATCTACGAGCACACCCCTGATCTAAGTAGGGGGCGCCCTACGGCATTAACGGAGATCCATTGAAGAGCTCCCCCGACTGCAGCTATCTATGAGCATGCCCTTGATTTGAGTGAAGGGGCACCTCGTAGAGCCGACTGAGAGCCGAAGAGGCCCTGTCAACCGTTCACGAGAAATGATGCCCCAGCTAGGGTTAGAGCACAATGAGGTGCCGGCTAAGTCAATTGAACTCCCTCGACCTCATGAAAAGCTAGAGTGTGGCCCGACCTTGGTTCGAGTAACCCAGCAGGTTTTACAAAAAATTTTAAGGCCGAAAAGCGCCGAAGCTTGCAATGGCTCGCTATCCTACAGACGCCCCATTAAGCTACAGTATGAAAGCTAAAACAGGGCTCCAAGCCCAATTGTTATGCTAGGATTTGAAGCCGGCCTAATGCCCGATCTGAGCACCTAAAGAGTGCCAACAGACGAACTCAGGAGTAGCAAGCTCCGTCAACTCTCCAAGGCCTAGCCGAAAGTGAATGCCGAGCACAAGATTCTCGGCGAACACCCAACACGGCTCCTGCAACGCAAGCTAGGCCGGGACCTAAGCTACGCAGTTCAGGTGTTGTTAACCGGACACAAAGCAAGACGAGCACAAACGCCTAATTGGATTTCAAAGGCAGCAAAACGAGCTCAAATACTTCATTGATATTAAAGAGGCCAAGGGTCGAGTACAAGAAAAACTGACCTTGAGGTCGGGCTGTATACAAAAGACCAAACTGGCCGACATATACTAAAAGGAAAAAAAAACGAGCAGAAGACTTAGCCGGCTTGGGCCACCTCGGGCTCAACCTCAGGGGCGGCCTCCACCTGGGCTTCAGCAATCCCCTCTGCCTCGACCTCAGTTGTGACCTCTATCTCGGCCTCGAAAGTGACTTCGACAAGGTCCACCACCTCGACAGCGGGCTCGTGCGCTTCCGCAGGCTCGCTCATCTCGACTTTGGCTCAAACCTTTGCCTCGGCGCCCTCATCCAGGCATGGGCGCAAGCCGCTGAAGTCGACCCCAAGGCAAAGTCTCTAGGCCTGATCCCGGCAGTTCATAAAACCATGGATCATGGCATCAGTCGCCCCCTCCACCAGCTCGTCCAGGTACTGCTCAGACTCACGAAAGTTTTGGACGGCCACCAGAACATGTTTCTTCGCAAGCCGGTCGAGTTCCTCGGCCTTCAGCTTTAAAGCTTCGGCCTCGCGCCTCTAGTCGTCTAGTGCGGACTCCAACTCCGAGATACAACCCTCGGCGGTCGAATGAGTCTGGAGGAGCTCAGCTTCCATCCCCCGAATTTGTGCGAGCCCGGCCTTGACAAGAGCCTTGGCCTATCTTTGCCCTTGTTCAGCAGTCGCCGACTTCTACTCTGCCTCCCCTAGCCGCCGTTCGGCATCAGCAGCTCGAGCCTCGGCTTCCTCCCTTCGCCGCTCTACGGCCTGCACTTTCGACCATAGCTCCCGAATCCGCTGGACTTCAGGCGAAGCTCGTGGGCGACCTCGCTGGACTCCAGCGCCATGTCATCTTCGAACAATTAGCACTCGGGTCGAAAAGGCTTTGTCTCGGGCTCAGAGGAAGTGGGCCGAACTTCGGGCGAAGCTGCAACCCCAGAAGAAATCGGATCCCCGAGCTCGCCCCCAAGCTCGGGACTCGATTAGGGCGACCAGACGACCTTCCGGGCACCTCGAGCTCCAGCGGGCGCGGCAACTACCCGCTCCACTACGCCCCCTTTCACTGCCTGCGGGGGCGGCCTAGCTTCAATGGAAGGACTTGCTCGGGCCTAGGCCAAGCAGGTTTGGCAATGACAATCTCGGGCTTGCACCGCTCAGCGTCAAAGCCCGAAGTGACTCGGGCTTTCTTCGCCTTCTGCTCGGACCGAGCTTCATTCGAGGCGGCCATCCTCTTGCAATATCTGGCCATCAGGGTCTCGGGGTCGAAAATCATCCCTGCAATTTCTAGCAACAGAACTTAGTCAAAATCCAACACAAAAAGGAAAAAGAAAGAAGGGAAGGCTACTGCATTACCCTTACCCTTGGGATAAGCTAAACTCAAGCCAACATTCATCAAGACCTCCTCGTTAAGTAAATTGGGGAGCCCTGGAGTTTCTTCCAGGCCGAGCAGCGTGTCTAAAGTCGTCTGCTCGAGCTATGACAACTTGGGGAGTTTGTTATTAACGGCGACCCGCGGCGAACCCCAGGTCGGGTCAAACCCCCACGATTGCTCGGAGGAAAGAAAGAAAAACCTGCGCTTCCACCCATGAATGAAGGCGCGCCTCGGAAGAGCATGCAACCTCCCGAAAGAAGTACCACCACTCTTTGTCCGCGGAGTTGCCTTTCAATATAAAGCAACTCCGGAAGACCTTGACCGAGGAGGGTAGAATATGCGCAAGGCACAGGACGAGGAAGCCAACTATTATCCTTCACGAGTTCGGAGCGAGCTATGCTGGGACTAGACGATAAGTCACCGGAAGCTCATTCATGAACCCATGCAGGGAGAACCTTAGCCCTGCTCAGAGTGTTTTTGCAAACACCCCGATCCGACCTTCAGGAGGGTCGACTCGAGCCCCGGGCTCTGGAAGCTTTAAGGTGAACCCGGAGGGAATGAAGACTCGAGCCTGAATTTGGCCTACACTAAGCACAAGGGCTCTCGAGGGCGACCCCATCACCTTGCTCACAGGAAAGCAAAAGAAAACAAAAAAAGAACTCCGAGCAACCGAAAAGGATAAAGACGCCTACCTAGAGTTTTCATCAAAGAAAACAGAAAGAGAAAGGTCGCCGAGGAGCTCCAAAATACTCCGGAAGCCTTTCTGAAAGCTCGAGAGCAACGGCGGCGGCCAGGAAGAAGAGGAAAAACAGAAGATTAAATAAGAGCCCCAAAAGTCTCCTGAAGGTTTTATATAGCCTGCTTCAACGGCTCTGATCGGCTTCTCCAAGCGACTAATTAGCCAGATTCCATCATGCAGCAGGCCCCAGGGCCATTTCAACAAATCTCTTCAGATCGCGCCACTAAAGGCCGATCATCATGGCGAACGTTTTCGAAGGATGAGGCATTAATGATTGGCCCCTCGCGTTCCGCCCAGCAACGCCTTGAAAAGAAGCGCGCACGCAACACATTAAAGAGTTTCCACGGCGTTCCCTCTTTGATTGATGTGACGGCCTGATCTACTCAAACTCGCCTTATAGAGCATTATCAGAAGTAATTGGCCCCTAATAAGGCAAAGTATATTCAGCTCGGTGCGCGCATCTTGGCTAAATGCAGGACGACCGACAATCCAATTGTTTCCTTCGCCCAAGCTAAAAAGCAACTCGTCCCGCTCACCACAGTAGGGCCACCCAATTATTAGCCAAATAAACCCCAGCACCGGTTGAGCCAGGCCTCAGCCTCGCTAAGAGTCTATATGAGCTCGAACTTCGTCGAGGGCTCAGCCAACCTTAGACAGGTCTCTTTGCTGCTACAAGCATGATATCCTCCGCACATTCATGAGGCAATCGAACAGCCCTGGAACATTGCCCTGGATGCATGACCTCGACTATGCTAAGACCAGGGGGCAAGTGATCTGTGAGCCAATGATGGCCTCGCTAAGAGTCTATATGAGCTTGAACTTCGTCGAGGGCTCACCCAACCTTAGACAGGTCTCTTTGCTGCTACAAGCGTGATATCCTCCGCACATTCATGAGGCAATCGAACAGCCCTGGAACATTGCCCTGGATGCATGACCTCGACTATGCTAAGACCAGGGGGCAAGTGATCTGTGAGCCAACGATGGCCTAGCCATTGACCTACCTCAGTAGACTTATGATGGTGTGCATGCCGGCTTGCTTAGGCAAACCTACGTTGGTTCATACATCGACCCACATTGAAGAGCCTATGTTGGCTTCGGTACTAACCTGCTTCAAACAACCTCAGGGACTTAGCAAAAATTGAAGTTAAGTTATGGGTCGAGCTACTATGAGTAGAGCACTTACAAAAATTAAGCAACCAAAGGTGAGATGAAAATATAATCAACTTTCATTTCATCAAAGGAGGTTACAAAAGTGCCAAAGAAGGAAAAGTACAAAATAACAGCTCGTAAACAGCTGAGCTAGAAAGCTATCCTACTCTTCTCCTTCTCCTTCTCCCTCCGAGGAAGACCTTTTAGCTGCGGATTCTCCCGAAATGGTCACGGAGCTAAGGTCGTGGCGACCTTAGGAAGCAGCTTACCAAACTTCATCCGGCATGCCACAAAGCCTTTCTTAAAGGAGTCTGTGATAGCCTCCAACACCTTACCGTGGAACTCCTGAGAGTTCTAGTATTCCTGCAACGACCTATCATGTCTCCTCAGCTCGATCGTCCCTCTCCTCAGCTAGGCAACTTTGTCCTCCATCTGAAAACCTCTCCTCAGCCCGAGAAGCTCTGCCCCCGCCATCTTACACTTCCAATGAGCAATCTCTTCCTTGTCCTCCTCGATCCAGGTGATCTCCTTGTCAATCTCCATCTGTATCCCCGCGAGCTTAGCCTCCAACAGGCCGATCTGAGCCTCAACAGCATCAACCCTTCTTTTGGAGAGACGAGCCTAGGCCTTGCCATCCTCCCTTACCTTCTTGGCCATCGACCACTTCATCTCTACTTGAGCTCTTGCTCGCTCAACCTTTGGAATCGGTGATTGGTGCTCTCCGACTTGTGCTACTAAGAGTGGGTGATCTCCACCAACGCTTGTGCAGCATAGGCCCTCTTATGATTAGAAAGAGGAAGGTCAACCCTACCAATCAAAGAGAAATTCTAAAGTTTCGAAGCCTACAACCTTACCTCAATAGCGGCAGGGCACAACGAGATGAGACTCTCGGTTGACTGCCTTTGGAGCTCTTCCTCATCCTCAAGGAGCATGAACCCTTGAACCATCTCCCACATCACCCAAGGGTCGCAGTTATGGAGCACCGAGTTAGTGACCTTGACCAACCAATCCGATCAGAAAGTTGCCAACACGGCCGTCTATGATGAGGATTGGGATGTGGAAGGCAAAGCACGTAAAACCCCTACAACAGCAGCTGAGGTAGGAGCCAGCCTGGTTATTGGCACTAAAATCTAGGCAGCCTCGGAGGCATCAGTCGGAGCTTGAGTGGCCTAAAGAACATGTGTTAAAGATTAAGCGGCCTCCAAAGTGGCCACTGGACCTGTAGCAACCATAGAAGCAGTTGCCGAAACTTCCGCAGAGGCCTTGACAAGGATTGCTTCCTGAGAAACCTCCAACGCAGGCGAATGAGCAGAAATAGGGACGGTGACGATCACCGCCACCTCGGGTGAACCCTCCTCGGCGGGCCTCTCAACCCGAATAGCTTCCACCGAGCTCGATGCGACAAGAGATCGGCTTCGACAGCAGACGAGCTTGCCACCATCTTCTTCTTCCTCTTCTTCAACAGGCCAACCTCACGAAGCCTCTTCTTCGAGGCATCAAATAGCTCATCGACATTAAACATCATCGCTGCAAAGACAGACCAACAAGTCAGCGAGCCGAGCATTTATGCTTGGGAAGAAATAAAAGCAAAGCAAAATGAATTACCCTCGGCAAGAGCAATGCTGAGACCTGCATTCACCAAGTCCGCCTTGCAAAGCAACTCTGCTTCCTCATCCTCTTCCACCGCATTGAAAAATACCACGAGCCTATCGAGGTCACAAAGAAAAAATGGCTTTTAAACCGTGGATACAGGAAGGGCCAAACAGAAGGATGTTGTAGCATTTTCTATAGGAAAGGTACCACCATCCCTTGTTCTGAGGATGCATCTTCGTCTGGAAAAAGGCTCAAAACAACCCCATGATGGAACAAACCCATGGAGCCTCAAGAAGACAAAAACCCAACAATCATCCTCCAGACGTTGCGGACGAGCTAGGCTAGAACAAGCTGGTACTGAGCTAATGGCTTGACAATGACCAGAGGAATTAGGAGCCTCAGCCCCACCCTCAAAGTTCTCATGAGGGCAAGCTGATTCTCCCGAGGCGACATCATCCAATCGATAGAAGGGAAACGTCAAGGAGAAATTCTGAAGAATGAAGAACTTAGCTCAGATCCAAACGAGGTCGGACTCTGGCAAGATGCTTTATTCGGCATCCGGAACCGAGGCGACCTCGAAGTGGACCTCGCCCAAAGCCACAAAAACTCAGTCAGGAGAATCCTGACCCACACCCTCATTGTCCATGGACTATATCTCCAAAGACAAATCCATCAAAAATAGGAGGGGACAAGGAAGGATGAAAACAAAGGTCCTAGAAATCCAAAGAGGGCTGAAGGAAACCAAATACTCTAGTGGAGACCTTGAGGTAGAAGACTCCGGTAAGGTGACGGAACTCTAATAAAAATGAGGAAAGCAGCTATAGGAAACTCACCCGGTCATAGCCTCTCTCTCTCCTCAAGTGTCAGATTGCAAAAGACTCAAATGAAGGAGATGCACCAATCTCCCGCCTTATATAGAGCCTCGGATAGCTCAGATCGGCACAACGATTCACCTACTCAAGCCAATCTTCACTATGTGTCGTTTGGATGTTCGCCACCGAATGATCACTCAAATTGCCATCAGCAAAAACAACTAATCATTGCTCTGAAACTCCAGCTGCGAATGATACCTCTTTAGGAAGAGCATATGCGAGCATGTCCCTCATAAATGCAGTATCCAAAAGATCTTTGCAATGAAACCAAAAAGATAGTCTTGATGGCTCAATTTCACAACTCAGCTTCACAACTCGCCTCGGCTCATTGGTTTCATTAGTAAATTTACTTCTATTACTCGAGTCAACATATTAGCTCGGCTTAGAAGTGGGGACAAGTGATATGCATCAAAACCGACCATAGCCGGCATAGCAGAGCGACCAATGAGAGCTCGCCATGAAGCTTCCAACCAACCGGTCAAAGCCTACTATGTAACCAAACCTAAAGCATACGGAGAGTCCCTCAAATTCAAAAACTCTCCTTAATTGGTACAGCATCGCTAACAGTTTCCATAACCACGTGACGAATTAGCAAGATGCACGTGGGTGGAACGCCGATGCATGATCTTTAAGGCGTGCATTGATTACCAAAATCAAGCGATCCACGTGCCCGATTTCCTCGGTGATGGGTGCCAACCTCGCCTATATAAAGAACTCCCGAGGGATCCTCCAGGTAAGTGCTCTTGAGCTCTTTTATTCTCTTACACTGCTACTCTCACAACACCTCGTTCTCTGAGTCTGTCTAACTTAGACATCGGAGGGTCCCCCACCAAACACTCTCCAGGAAGAAGAATTTTGTCTTTGCTGTTTCAGGTCGGACCCGACGTTGGAGTGAAAGTCCGAGCAAGATCCCTACCATCCAACATCAACTTGGGAGCAACTAATATCGGAGCCATTACCGCCCGAGCGCAGTAACCACCAAACCACCATCTCAGAAATAGGTCATTTTCTACGATCGAACTTCATGGTCTAAACAACTGACCATCTGAACACTCTAGTATTCCAACCAGCTCGGGGCCTTAGTTAGGCCAATTCCCATTACACTTATCATGCTAGGAGAGGATATAAGCAAGAGGCATGCCAGGTATTGTCAATAGATCAGTATCTAGTTGCTCCCATATTATCACAAACTTGAAAGCACATCTTGACTCAATTCAAGAATGCAAACTGCCTGGTGGTGCTAGCATACTAGTGAAACCATGGTGAACCCAACTTTGGATCACCTTTCATTTTCCCAAAGAAAAACCTGCTGGAAAGATGAAAAGGAAATCTACTTGACAAAAGAGGTAGAAGTATCTCAAAAGAACAATAGCATGAGAAAAAGCTCATGAGAGAGACGTGTCTCCATGTTGAAACCTGCATCCACTACGTGGAGTTGAGACCATGCATGATATAATTAGGCTTGTAATGGCCAAATAAAATCAAGTAAAATAGGAAACAAAAGAATGTAACTATATAAATGGCTAGTCAAAGAAATACCTAGATTTATTGGGCTTATAATGGCCTAATAAAGCCTAGCAATCGAAAGCTAGAATTATTGAGCTACTAATGACTAAATAAAGGCTAGCAAATAAAGGCTGCCTGAGAAAGCAAAACAAGAGAAATTAGATGGAGTTAGAACCTAGCTTGTAGCAAACAAACCAAGTTAAAGTCCAAACTTGATACAACCTGATCCAAAAACAACAATTGAAAATTTTAAAATCTTTACAAATTTATAAAAATTCTAACAATATGTTCATCAAGTCAATAAGTGCCAAGCCTGTGTATGTTTATATTAACTATGCCATAATGTCTATTTGTGCTTATTTTGACACTTAATTTTTCGATCAATTTAAACAACCAATCATGTACATATGCATCTATTGACTATCATAATTCATCTTGGAAGCATGCTAACAAAAATAATTTCGAAACACCAATATTCTGGTTGCATCATCCTATACGGAACAGAGTTTATGCAGCAACGAGATATGTTTCTGCAGCATAAAACGGTTCAAATTGAAACATCTGAAAGAAGACAACATGTGTCACACTTAAGCAAGTATGAAGCTACATATGAGGACATATGCAGATACCATATAAGTGATATTATTCCCAAGGGTGAATGCTGCAAGAAAAGTCCGGTCAACCGTGCTTGCTGCAACAGTTATAATCCAAGGAGCTGTATTTATAACTGTCTGAGAGTAAGGACCAGAGTTCCCTGCAGAACAGACTACAGTAATTCCTCTGGCCACAGCATGAAAGGATCCAATGGCCAGAACATCCTCAACATAAGTAGGAAGTGGTGGTGGTTGGCCCAAAGACACCGAGAGCACATCTACACCATCATGTATGGCATCATCAAAAGCAGAAAGTATGTCAGCAGAGCTGCAACCACCAGTAGCCCAACAGACCTTGTACATTGCTATCCTAGCCCTGGAAGCACCTCCTCTTGCTAGGCCTTGAGCAAGTCCCATAAAGCTTGCATTGCCTATAAAAGACCCAACAGCAGTAGATGATGTGTGCGTTCCATGTCCCACTGCATCACGTGCAGATAAAAACTCAACCATGTCACTTGTATTCAACTTTCCAAATTCAGCTTCATATCCTCTGACATACCAACCATGAAACACTCAGTCACCACCTTGAAAGCAGCAAGGTCTCGACTCTCGAGTAAAATTTGTAGAGCTATTGATAGAAGAAGAAAAAAAGTTCAAAAAAGGTACTTAACTTGGTGGATGAATCAGAATATATAAGCATTTTCTTTCCCAAAAAATTGAATTTTATGATAAATGTTTACTAGAATATGAATTGTTATTGAAAAAAAAAATGAAGGTATGTGTTGTTACATAGTTTATCTTCTCCAGATAATGTATCTAACTTCAGTTTGTAATCCCAGATTATTCCTTTATGAAATTTTATGGGGTTTTTTTTTATTGAGGAACAGATGAAAGATCTGAAGCTGGGCTGCAAAATCATGGATTTAAGTGTGTTTGTCAATTTTTTTTAGTTTAATGAAGAACATGCACATGTTTAAACATCTGAATAGAAGAATCTAAGTATTTCATATGATCATTCTCAAATCAATACTTCATTCAAATGGTTTCCTTCCCATCACCGCATGAAACTCACACATTTGGGCTTGAAAAATCATTTCAAAAGAGTACTGTGAAAAAATGGGGAACAGAGCTGCAGACTAGGTTGCTACATATGCCTCGCCCAGCATTCCGAAAAGATCCTCTAGACATAGCAGGAGGCTTCTCCTCCATCCTTAGGCTATTTCCTCACTTATGATTTTGTTGGCCGCACCTATCTTAGAGTTGGTTGATCAGCCGTTGTACCAAAAAAGGGGGGGGGGGAGTCAATTTAACTTGATGAAGAACAAGTTGAATATAGGTACAACTCAATGGGACCAACATGATATGCACCACTTAAACAAACGATATGGTACGCTAGGAACCAATACTTAAAAGACCCCAGTTTGATTTTAGTCCATTTTACTAAGTATGATATGTATTATGTGCGCTTAGTTATGGGACTAATTTAGGAGATTTGCGATCTTGCTGCACACCTGATTGAGTTCTCTGTTATAAAGCAGATCTCATTAGACCTTAGCTCGTAGTTCTGAAGCATTGTAATCTAAGATATCTGACTCAGGTTTATCATACTTGTTCTATTTTCAAATGGTAGGATTATATAGATCCATGGTCTTGAAAACAGAGATTTTTTATTCATTTCTCTAAGGATTTTCTTTTGAAGTCTATGATATAGAATGCTTCAAGAATAAGTAATAGTGAACCCCATAATAAAATGCTTCAAGAATAAGTCATAGTGAACCTCATATCTGACTCCACTTTTTTCGAATGTTAACACTCTATAATCCAAATTTGTAAAGCACAAATCATTATCTTGCAGTGTGACTTCACCTAGGGAATAATGTGAAAATACTAACTCCTGTGCAAGAGGGTGGGACCTGATGCAGCAAGAAGATTGCTCCATTGTGTCCATAGCATCATGGGTTCGAAATAGGGAAGCAACCACTCCGCATGTGGGGTAAGTCTGCATACATATGAACCTTCTTAAATGTTGTAGTCGCAGTAGTTCAGCTAGCTCTTGCTTAAAGATAGAGGCATGAGGTCTCTAGTTGACTATCAAGTACTGATTGTCCACAAACATATTTAACATAGGAGAAAAAAGGTACTCTCATTCCATTTATAGATATCCAAAAGCTCTCCTTGGACATTTTTGATAAATTTTGGTAATAACGTGTATGGTTGCCACAATTCACATCATAGCATATGGATGGCCACAAGCTAAATATAAAATTCAATCACTATAAGAAGTAAAAGCAACTCCCTAATCTATACTGCCTCCACTTCACATCTTTTGATAGTTATGGATCTATCCCCTCAAATTATATATTTGGTAGATGAGAAAACTTGGGGGTTAACTATAGACATTTAGTTTAATATGCCCAAGACCATGAACATGCAATGCAAGATGAAGACCCTAAAGAGCTGCCAAAAATGGCAACAGTGGTGTTGTTGAAGGTGTTGTTGAGGTTGTTAAGGTGTGTGGCACCATTGGGTCCAGCCCATATGGGACCCACATGGTCAAAGGAAAAAAAGGAAAAGAAGGGAAGGAAGTCCGTTAGAAAGGAAGCCCGATTTTAGCCGTAAAAGAGCCATCCTATTCTTTTGGGACTATTCCTTTTCTTCCCTTCATTATTCTAGGGTTTGGCTTTCCCTCCCTAAGAGCAGTATGTTGTCTGGACTTTTGAGTCCGGCTTACTGCTGGTTGTTGTCTCCTCAACGATTGCACTAGGAGGAATCCAGCTTTTATCCTTGTCTGATTTAGCTGCTCTTGATTGCCTAAGGGAGCTGCTATCCTAGATAGGCGATTTTGAGAGCCATTTGTTAAGACATCTAGTAAGGTAACCTCTGTATTTGTCTCCAATTAATGTATACCTCAAGTTCTTGGGCATAGAACTTGAGAGAACCCAATTGTAATCACTATTTTATCTATAGCATATTTTATTTGTAGTTGCCCTAAGGTTTTACCCTCCATAGAGAGAGTTTTCAACGTAAATCTTGGTGTTTGCTCTCTTGCCCAATTTTATTTATTTATAATTGTGAATTTGGGCCTTTCAGAAGTACTCATAGATTATGAGATTCTTGAAGAATTGAGCGTGAATGATGAAAAGACAATATAGAAGAAAAGGAAGAGATACCAATAGTAAACCAACAGATAACTACTACTTTGGTACATCAAAGGAGTGAAAGTAGTGTGGCAACTTTTAAAAGAACAATGGTCATCACAGAATTAGAGTAACCTATTTCCAATTAAATAAAGAAACTGCCATGCATTCAACTATAAAATATGTTATCTCAATTCTAACATTAGAATAAAAGAATTTTATTTCTAATAGCTTTAACATATTTGCAACAAATTTGCTAGAGAATTTTGTACAAAAATTGTTCGCAATGTTTTCAACTTTAGGGAAACGAGGTGGGCCTAAAATGGTTCCCAAATCATCTCTCTCTCTCTTCCCCATCCACTATCAGCACCACCACCCACCATTACTCTATCATTAAAAAAAAGGGAAACGGCCATGGTAAGTTCCATTTATACCACTGTTGTGATGGCCTGGTCCATTGGACCAACCCATCTTTGAAACAGGCCTGAACCTCCATAGTAAAAACAAAAAACAAAATTCCTAGAAGAAGACTCCCGATGGGAGTCTTCTACCTCGATGACTCCCGATGGAAGTCAGACTTGGAAAAGGCCGTCGAAGGCTAGAAAGAACCCTAGCCTCCACCTCCATTCAAGAGATCCCACCTCCCTCTCAAGCTCAGCATCGATGACTGCTAGTTCCACTGCCAATGTCATCATTGAATCCCCATGGTTTTTGATGTTGAGATCTCTCACTATGCCGGCCATAAAAACTCGCCGGAGAAGAGGTATGAATCCCCCAATCCCTTCCTAATATCTTCCCCTATTCTTTCCCTTTGCAACCGAGTTGTTGGCGACCTGAATCTTCTTGGAAGATCACCGAATTTTGCTGAAAAAACCCCTCCCCTACTCTGCTTTTGTTGTCCTCTTTTGTTACTTTTTCTAGTCTTTTTTGCTGCCGGTGCTCATCGCTGAAGCCCTAGGCCTCTCCCCTACATTGGCCCTTAGCCGGAGCTGGAACCCCACCCATTAGCGAATAGGCTGGGACTTAGGAGCGACTGAGTAAAAGGGCTCCCTGTTCGGCCCTTTTTTTAGCCTCCTGCTGCCACCTCGCTGAACCACCACAACTACAGCCACTAGCCCACCATTCTTCTTCCCTTGTTTTGTCAAAGAAAAAGAAAGAAAAAAAAGAGAAGACCCATTCCTTTCTTCTGTCTCTTTTTTTCTCTCTTCTTTCTCTTTCTCTTTCTAGTAGATCTATATACCCCCAATAAGGGGTCCGATTTTTCTATCCTATGGGTCCGTATTAACCACCGCAAAGAGGCCCTGAATCGCCCCGATGCTCGAGCAGCCTGCCGGATGAATCATCCTAGCCCTATTGAGTATCCTTGAAACCCACTATTGATTAACCTTGTCAAATGATCTTGGCCTTATTGATTCAGTGCTTCATGATTTATTAATTGAGTCGCTTAAACTTGACCCACCCAAAGCCGCCGAACATCGTCATCTGGCCAATTGTCTCCTATTTCTTGTTATTTTAATTCTATTCAAATCATCGACTAAAAATTAATTTCACTTTTAATGTTTTAAATAGGTTTTAACAAATTCTCCTTGTAAAGTTTGAAGGTCTAAGGCAAAAGAGGTAAGTAATCCTGACATTCTTTATTAATGTTCAAATTTTCACATATTTTCCATGCTTATGATTTATATAAAAATAAAAAAATAATATTAAATATTGATGATATCATATTTTCTTAAAATTAAAGATCGACATATAATATTATGAAACTCATGATTTATCACAAAATAATGATTTCATGATTGTTATTTTTTTTCTTAATGATTTATGGACTATTAACTCAATAATATAATTTAATACTTTTCAACCTATTTACTTATGTATGATTTAAGAGCATATGCTTTAAGAAATTATGATTTAAAAAAATGTGATTCAATGAAATATGCCTTTAGAAAATATAATTTAAGAAATATCGCAAAAAGTTCTCAGATAGCTATGTATGGCCTTGAAAGTGGGGTAGATCGACATCCAGAGCTAGTTCCATACAGCCCTACTAGTAGGTAATAGTAGTTGCTATATGACCCAACCAGCGGATTATAGTTATTGACATACAACCCTCTTAGTGGATAATAGTTATTGGTATTTTGTCAATTACGGTCCTATCACGGGCATAATAGTGACTTTAGTATTTAGATTGAGAAACGTAATTTAATCTATAACATAGTTAAATGGCAAATGATTTATAATTTTATTTATATTATACACCTGAAACTATGTTTACGAAATATTGATGATTTATGCATGCATGATTGACTTTATGACTTGTTTTATCATAAGGTACTATGAAATATTCTATCTAGTGATAATTGTTATTTTCTCCAAATGATGCATCAATTCATGCAACAATTTATGCTTGATCCAGTAAGGTAGTGTAAGGTTTACATAGTGAGCGGTGTAGCTCATATCTTTTTATATTTGTTTTTCAGATGAATAGAATCACTAAGAATGAAGAATTATCCAAGCTTTGCATTCGCGCTAGCAAGATTGGCGATTTTGTAGCAAAATTTTAGTTCTCTAATTGACTCTGAATTTATAGTTAATAGCTTTCTAAATTTTGAGGAATATAGGTTTTGATATTTAAATTTGGATTTAGTTACTCTAGACCAGCATTTATTTATTTTTTTAATGGATGATGGATTTGGAACATTTTGTTATATTTTATTTGGGGTAGTTCAGTATACGGATTATGATTGTTGGCTTCGTGTTATTGTGGGCGGTACCCCTCGATGGCATGACTATATTATGTCCCGCATTTGGACATGACAACTGCGGCCACTATAACGCTAGAAAAAGAATTGCCCATAAGCATGACTAATTTAAAGAACCATCAATTTTCTTACAAAGAAGGAAATGGAGGAATTAGGGAAGGTAGGAAGGGTTTTCAATCAACTCCCGTACCTTCCCATCCATTGCTAATGTTATTGACTACAATTACTTCATCAAAAATGTAGAAGGGAAACTATAGTGGGTTACAAAGTCCTTGCATCATTGTCAAAATTTTTAACCAAAATGGGAAGGGATACCTTGGTTGTCAATAACATTGAGTGAGAAGGAAACTCAAAGGGGATTGTTGCAATACGGAGGCATATAGATCATGTATCAATACAATATGAAAATCTACCATGCCGACCCACATCGTACCAACCCGTACCACTCCATACCAATTGTACCATACCAATACCAATAAGGTACCAGCATGGTACCAAGTTTTGGTTCGATAAATGAGCCGAATTAGTCCATCGGGTCCAAACTGAGCAAAACCAACCCATAGGGCGCCATACCCGTCAGGTTTCGGGTGGTACCGTGGTTGGGAGTGAGAAAAGTATTAGAAGCCTATCTCGATACAAGATACATGCCATATCACATCGATCGTACTATACCAAATAGGTAACATACTAGTACAGTTCTTACAAGTTTATGTAGATCTTGATATGTACTATTATATACCCTATATCTGCACATAGTTTGTCATTACGGGATGGTATGGCACATGGTTGAGGTTGAAGTGCATTTAGGAGAGTGTGGAGCTCAAGTACACAGATCTGATCCATAATATTGTTATTGATGATGAGGATGATCCTATAATCGGATGACTTGTGGGCTAACAGCAAGAGACAAAGCTTAATAAAGAAGAATCACCTCCACGACCTGCCAGTTTCGTAGCCAACAATGCTGGGTCAATGCAGGGCAATGGGTTGAGCGCAATATTTTATGCATCCTTCCAACTGATCAGGCACAGCCACAGCCACAGAAGAGCCAGTCACCATATGATTTCTTGTCTGAGACAACCTCTCAGAGATATGATCAAGAGATACTTAGACAAGGCCAAGGTCGGTAGAACCGATATTGGGCACCGTACCAGTTCTCCGACGATACGAGTTGATACGAGCTGTGCCGAACCTGCATCAACAGAGGAGAGGGCACGGTACTGTGGGAGAGAAAAAGATAGAGAAAAGTGAGGGAGAGGTAGGGACACCGGCAGAGAGTCAGCAAGTTACCGACTTTACATAAAAATCGCAAAATTTTTTAAACTGCAGCTGAACCCCTATTTCGTTTGAAACAGGAGAACCGGTTGCGGCCTCGCCTCCCGTAGCCTCTGCCGGCCTTCTGCAAATGTCCCACCCTCTCCCTCTCCCTCTCCCTCCCACCCCCGCTTGCTCGCATTTTTTCTTCTTCTCCGGCTCCAGCAAGGGGTTTCGTTTCTATTACCAGAACCTCGTTTTTTTCTTCTTCTCCAGCTCCAGTAAGGGGTTTCGTTTCCATTATCGGAACCGTATCGGTGGCTCACCGGTACGGCTCGGAACGGTCGAAACCGTCCGGTTCAGAACAGTTCCGCCGACCCTAGATGAGGATACTATGGTACCCAATCAACTCAGTCAGGAAGATGACATACATCCTCCCAACATAGCCAAGCAAAAAGGGGCACGAAGGATAAGGAGAAAGTTGCCTAGCACAATAAAAAGAATAAAAGGCACCTACAGCTCCAATGGAGAGTGTCGAGTCAGTTTACTCAAATTTAGAGTCCATGAGCAGCAATTCTAATGGTCATGGATCTACTGGGTAGAAAGAGAGTGAAGAACAAGAAACCACCGTTTATAAGACAATCGTAGGATAGTCCTCGATTCAACAATGAATCCTAGTTTACTAATGCTACACAGGATAGGGACCACGGTGCACGATCTGGTAAAGCTCGCGTAATGATACAATTACATATAAGAGATGGGCTCCTCGAGATCATTCAGAAAAATAATGCAGTAGCAGATGACTTCGTACATGGAGTAGGATGCATAAATGTATAAGTTTCGAGTCATATACTGAATCATATAACCTGCAGCCACAAGCAGCCTATGATCCATACAGATACGAATATGGATATGGTACGTCTGAGGCATCTTCTGATGGCTACTATCCTACGTAGCCCGAAAAAATCTCATGGTCGAATTTTGCTGCCAGCATATTTGAATGGGCCCCTCTACAGCCGTATTATCAGTGAGAGGAGGTCTCTTAAAGCCAGAGCTTCAATGAGAGATTCGAGAGTGTTTATAACTTTGGTTAGAGAGGTGGGTTGATGTGTCTTCTGAATATGTTGATGATCCGAATATCTATGAGAGTTATCACTACTCAATCCGATTTTAAATATTGGCATGTATGTTGTACTTTAAATGTATAGAAACTAAACCCAACTCGGCCTAATTCCAACCCTGAGGTTTGTAAGGTAAGGAACACAATCTATGGTCTAAAGAAAAGTTCTCAAAATAGTTTTGATAAATTGAGCGAATGATCTGCATGATTTCTTTTCAATCCTAAGGTTGTAGGGTAAAGAGCACTATCTATAGCAGGGTCTGCCGAGCCGACCGAACCGGTGTACCGGTGAGCTCCGGTACCGGTTCGGTACCAATTGGAACCATGCTGAACCGGAAATCAAAAAAAAAAGCGACGCACGCGCAACCCTGCGTGGGTTCACTCTGTGGCATTAAATGCCCCACGCAGCCCCGCGTGGGTTCGCGCTCGCGCGCGGTGCTGCGTGGGCTCGCTGCCTTGCGCAAGCCTCCGCACGGGCGCGGGACAACAGGGCGAGCACGGGGAACCGCACAGGATCGATATTCCTGCGCATGGAATCGCGCACGGGACGAGCGATTTTCCACTTACGGGTGTGCTGTCCCACGCACAGAAATATTTTTTTCTTTTTTTGTCCTTCCCTTCCTCCTTTCTGAACCCTCTCCTCTTCTTTCTTCTCCTCTCTCCTCCTCTCTTCTCTCTTTATTCCACGCGCAGGACGAGCGATTTCCCGCTTGCGGGTGCGCTGTCCCACACACGGAAATATTTTTTTTCCTTTTTTGTCCTTCCCTTCTTCCTCCTTTCCGAATCCTCTCCTCCTCTCCTTTCTTACCCTCTCTCCTCCTCTCTTCTCCTCTCTTTCCCCCTTCTCCCACAAGCAAGGAAGGAACCATTGGGAGGGCCACGCACTCATCGGAGTGCTCGGGAGGGGGTCGGCCCGAGGTACGTCGAGCCGTCTTCTTCTTCTCCTTTTTCTATTCTTCTTCCTCCTCTTCCTCTTCTTCTTCCTCTTCTTTCTTTCCCTTTTTCTTCCTCTTTATTCCTCTTCTCCTCTTTCTCTTCTTTCTTCTTCCCCGCTCAGTTCCGACCCTGAACCGTTTTATGGCTGTACTATGCCGGTGGGGGTCAGTACTAGTACAGTACGTACTGAACCGGCCGGTACGAGCCGGTTCAGCAGACCTTGATCTATGGTCTAAAGAAAAGTTTTCAAAACAGTTTTGATAAATTAAACGAATGATCTACATGATTTCTTTTCAACTCTGCAGATCATTCTGTCTTAGTTAAACATACATAGAGGTATTGTGGTTGTGTATGTCGATATCATAATCACTAAAAGTGAGAAATAAGGGATTGGAAAATTCAATGAGAATCTTCTCAAAAAAATTTATACCCTGGGCTTGGGATCCCTAGAGTATTTTTTTGGGTATTAAGGCAGCAAGATCTACAGATCGTATTAATTTGACAAAAGTATGTGTTGGATCTTTTAACAACAACTGGGATGCTTGGTACTCTACCAATGGGTATACCTCTGGATCCAATGTGAAGCTTACAGTGGAGAGGGAAACTTGTTGAATGATCCCGACCCATAAAGAAGGCTGGTTGGAAACTTAACTACTTAAATATTAACAAAGCAAACATTATACTTGTTGTTAGCTTGGTTGGCCAGTTTATGCACTCTCCTAGAACCTCATATTGGATGGCTAATGTCCATATATTGAGAAACTTGAAGCATGAAAGGATCACCAAGAAAAGGGATCATTTGTAAACCCATGATAAAAATGTCCAACAACTTATTAATATCCTTACAAAGTCTTTTGGGCATTCTCAATATCAAACTTTTTGTTCCAAGCTAGGGATACGAGATATCTATGCTATAGCTTGTTGGGGAGTGTGGAGTACACGTAATTATGCTATGAGATTCATTTTGTAGTACTTATCATTTTGTGCTCTATTAGTGCTCTCTCATACTTGACTGGCCCCTTTAGCTTGGGTTATTATTGTAACATTAAAATTGGAGCCCCAATTAAATAAAAGAATAAGGGAGGCGCACAGCTATTATATTGATTGTGTGAATTTTCCCTTCTCTTTTCTTTCATTTCTTCTCTCAAATACATCCCTTCTGTCCTGATTTCACATTAGGTCAGTAGCTTTCTAGCTTTTCAAGAAATAGCTACTTTCCAATAAATTGACTCTTGAGTCATCTGCCTCCCATCACCAACCATTAATATTACCACTTTATCACCATACTTAATATTAGTTGCACTAAACATTAACCTCCTAACCATTATCCTCCTTTTTTAACTTTGTCTCTAGGGTCAATAAGGACTTTGTTTACAAAAGTGTTAGGGCACTTAAAAGCAGGGAAAGCGGTAATATCCTAAACCATCCGATTCGGGGCATACCGAACTATACCGAGGGGCAGACCGGCATGGTTTGACCCCTCAGTTCAAGAAATTCAGTGATGGGGAAGAGGGGGGAGAGAGGAAAGAGAGGGGGGAGGGAGGAAGGGAGGGAGGGAGAGGCCCTCGAAATGCCCTCCTTCCCTCAGTTTTTCAAAACAGAGGTGCCCCCTGCGGCCCCGCAGAGGAACCGAAGAAGGAGGGTTTTCAAGCCCCCTCTCACTCCCTCTCCTGGCATCTCTCTCTATCCGCCCTCCTCTCCCTCTCCCTCCCTCTCTTTTCCTCTCTCGTTCTCCTTCCCTCTCTTTTCCTCTCTCCTTTTCCCTCTCCCCCTCCTTTGCCAAATTTTCTTTATCAGTACACCTTGGAATACCACAACACAGGGGCATACCATGGACGAAATTTCATAGTCATTCGGTTTGAATGCTACATGAAGTACAGAAAAAACTCTTAACCAAGATGAGTTTATCTATTTTCGATTCAAATGCACATCGTTTTTCTTTATGTATGCATTTAAGCGAAGATGTTGATATGCTTGATAAAATGTGCATTTAAAAAAGAAAACAGATACATACATAAGCAGAATATTATTATGAAATCATTCTTGATTGCAATAATGAACAAATAGTCTGCATGAAAGAGCACATGCAAAAAGTCGCTTTAAGTAAATTAAATTAGTTTGTATGTGAACTTGATGTGAAACAAACAGCATGCTTTATTTAAAGTAATGCTAGATGAAAAATTTTTAATTCGGTCATTGAAGAAGATTAAATGAAATTTGATTAGGAACATATTTTGGTAGGAATATTGCAGCCATGGCAAGATAGAGCAGTTACAGATGATGATTGAGGAAGAAGATGGAACTGACACATAACATATACAAGTGAACACATATTTTCTTAGCTAATGCAACACATGTTATATTATATAGTAAAGAACATGTAGCATATGTTCAGTGGGGAGAGGGGGTGCATGCAACACATGGATATCTAGTCATATAAGTAAATGAACGCGTAGTATTATGCTAATACTAGCATATAATGCACATATCAATGATGCACACTTGAGAACATCTCTCGACCCTTGTCCTTCTCAATTGTGGCAATAATAAGGCGGCAAGATCAGCTATGAAACTTATAGTTGCTTACAGTCCTATTCATTTATGGTGAAGGCAGTGACAACTGCTACAAGGATCACTATATGCACCAACAGTAGATAGCTTGTGGAATCCATCATGAATCTCTCCATCATCTCTTTTCCTTATGCAGTGACATGCAGGTGATGATAAAAACCTACCCACCATTGTTGGCATCCTCTTCTCCCTCCTTATTGGCAAAGGAGTGGTTGCAGCAAGATAGAGGCAGCATTGGATGGTGACAAGGAAGAAGATTTTGGACTCATTACAATTCCCTCTCTCTAGTCCTTTGAAAAATGATGAATGAAGAACAGAGTCCATGAAGCCCACTGTAGTTCCTCTCTTCCTGATTCCTTTCTGATGAGTAGCAATCCTCAGTGGGTGCCTATAGAGATACAATATCTAGGGTGTTTGGGTCCAACAAAAAGCCATTTGGCTCAATCTAACAATAAGCATCATAAATAGCGAAAACAAAAACATAGTGGGTTTTTATGTAAAATCCTCTATTTATGATTTTTTTTTTCTAGAGAAATGAAGTGTTATTGCCACCTTCCAAAATCAAACCAGAACCTCTACCCAGTGCATGGGTCAAGAAAGGAGTGAAAATCAACTAAGCTTATGTCTTTCCACTCTTATAGCCCTCTATTTACAATTTTCTCAAATCAGTTTTACAATTTAGAATAGATTTTGTATTTTTCAGTAATATGGAATCTCTAAAGTAATATGTAACATTTTTCACCCGTTTGTGTTTGCATATTTCCATTTTCCAAAAGAAACCAATTTTCTGCCAGCCCATATAGAGCCCGAAATTGAAAGTTCAAACATTGAGATTATAAATAGTAAATAAATCTTTATATCAAGGTCCGCCATATCGATACCGATCGGCATATCGGTGGCAGCCCGGACAAGTACGTACTAGTCGCATATCGGTCTGTACCAGCCCCGTATCGGTCCCATACCAGTACGACAGTCATACTGGCCAGTTTTCTAATAAAAACTCCCGATATCGGATCCCACGTTGATCCGGTACCGGTCCCAGCCCGGGCCGTTTCATATCGGCCCGTACAGGCCCGTACGGCATACCCTGCTTTATATAGCATGGCATCACCGAATTGTCATACATATCGATATTCCACAACTATTTCAAAAATTAGCAATACAAATAAACTCAAAATTTATGATATAAACTACAAGAGGATATACAGCTATACATACACTAAGAACATATTCTAAGCAATTGTACATAAGTATGATGCAAAATTCATATATTGTTCAAACCATTGGAAGCTTAAATACTACGAAAACCTCGATTGTTTTTCCAATATAACATGATAATATTTGTCGAATATGATATCAAATTTAGTCTTCAATTCCACATTAGGTAAAGGGGAAAAGAAAAGGAGTTTCATAGCATTAAGAGTACAAAATAAATGTTATTTAGGATGGCTGGGCATAACTTTTAAGACTTCTCATGTTCTATAAACACCATGCAGCTATATATACAACTGAGAAAGAATGAAATGCCCGGGGAGGGGGGGGGGGGGGTGCAGAGCAAAGGCACTGACCTATTGCAGTTGGAAATTTGAAATTTCTCTCCTTCCTGACATTTTCCTTTCCAACGAAATGGAATTTTGTCCATATCATTATCATTAAAGCTTTCGGATTCAGGCCATATACCTTCAATTAAGAGACGCAAATCTTCAAATATATACCTATCTCCAGTTACCACTCCTATAAGAGCATTAACTATCAAACGTACCACTATCCAACACACCAATTATCAACGGATCACCTGACCTACTCATAGGAAGAAGCCCGCTTGAGATTCAAATGCAGAAAATCCCAACTCCTTGTTGTGTGCAGGTCAAGAATCCGATTCGGAACAACACGAACAACTCCAGACCAATCTGCATTTCATTATGGCAAAAGATATTAAATCTGTTACGCCCCCGACCCGAGGTCGCGAACCGGAGGTCGCACCAACCGCCACACACCCGTAGGAAACTCTCCCCACGAGCATGCAAGGCATTCTTTACCAAACATCTCAACTTTATAAATCTAAATAATGTAACTGAATAAATGAAAATCTCATTCCATTGACTGATTCAAGTCATAAGGTCTCACAGATCTAAATACGCAGCGGAA
>JAOXJJ010000022.1:0-13474 GCA_025769935.1 Phoenix roebelenii
GGCAGCCATCAGGATGACCTCTGCCTTAAATGCAGCCATCCAGAAAGATTTGCCGGCCGGAATAGACCATAAAGAAGCCAAATATTTTGTCATCACGATTTGACTATTGTACTTCCATGGTTTCACTAGAAATGTATTAGTGGACCAAGGGTCACAATCTTCAATAATCAAAGGGCATTAGACAAGGATAGGATGCCTTTTAGGATATATGAACATATATGAGGATGGGAAAATTTTATGCAGTAGGCATTCTGGATAATGATGAGCCATGGCATTCCAACATGTGGGCCTTGTAGCCAAACCTCTCAAACATTAACTGTGTTGTGTTCAGGATTAAGTAGAATCGACTTTATATTATCTTCAAGTTGTTTATTCTAGCTATTTTAGCAGGTATTATATATTAGAAAAGAAGATTCGAGAAGATAAAGTAGATACTTCAACAAATAAACTTTATAAATTCCATGAAATTTACCCAATTTGTCAAATAAAACATTTAAATTTATATCTCGAAATTAGCCAAGTAGAATGTGTCCAATTGGAATGGATTAGCCCGACCGTCAAACAGTCATCTGAATACCTTCTAATACTTAGAGATAGTAGGTGTCTCAGGTCAAAATTTTCTCCCCTAGTTGTGAATTTAAAGAAGCATGAGCTATAATACCCTATATTAACATTCATGGTGAAGGTGAAAAGGTATAAATATATCAAGTATGCTACTATATGGTTTGCTTACAAGTTTTTCTTATTAATTAGCAATGAAATTGAAACATTCCAAAACAAGGCAGTCAGGAATTGTAGCAAAAGTACTTCAAATGTATGGAGATTGTTACATTCCTCTGGTCGAAGTTTAACAGCAGAAAAAGCCTTGATTTAAATACTCTACTGCTTGTCGCCGGCAAGGAAACTAAATAAAGTATTTAAATGACAATTACTGAACTATTTCATTTTATTTACATTATGGACCCCCCAAGGAGGAAAGCAATACGTAATGGTCCAATTTGAGGCCCAAATACTATATGGGCTGGCTCTGTTGGCCCATCCATTGCAGTACCTCACACAGTTGGATATTAAATTGGGCTTGGAAGTATCATGGACCGGGCTTGTTGGGGCCATTTAAGCCCTGCAGGAATTCTCATACAAGAGGCAATTGGTAGGCTTTTCAATGTAGCAGAGTATTATCAGTTTGGCAGAGAATTCAAAACTAGGAATTCCATGGAAAACCAGGCGATTAATTTCATTGCAAATGACAGAAGATCAGTCATTGTTGGGCTATGTTCTTTAGCAGATATGGAAAGAAAGGAATGTGAAATATTTTTCGAAATCATATCGTAGCACCAGAGGAGATTAGCTTATAGTAGTATGTATGCAGAATATAGAAGATGCTCAAGTGGTTTCAAACTAAAAGGATCTGGCACCTGAGGCTGCCACTTACTGCGAGAGATTATCCCCCAGATTTTATCGAAGTGAATTTTGATCGTTCGGTTCAATCCGACCCTGCCGAGGTGGGATTTGTTATCCATAATCACATTTGACTAGTTTTATATGCTTCATTCATTCCAATTAATTATAAACTCTGTTCCAATGGCTGGTGATGGCTGCATGGTATGGACTCAAATTATTTTGAAGGAAGATTTGAAGCCAGTAGTAACTTGGATTGATAGCAAGGATTTTTCGCAACATCCTCAGGCTTCTTTATTCTACCATATCTGAATTCTTATGCATTCATGTTCTTCAGCCGCCTATGTTGGCTTTCTTCATCAACCCTTTGATACATCTGTAGCGAGATCTCCTCACAGCCCTGTTGCTACCAAAAAAAAAAAGGCTAAAAAAAGCCCTTTGATCCATCTCTTGTTGCCTCTCTAAGCAAGGGATGGAGAGTTCGATTTAATTAATTTCCTCGGTTTTGCAAGCATTGGGTTGGCCTACTTAGGGATCTAGGCTTCCGCCTAGATGAGGTGGGTATAGAGTAGGAGGTGGAGATTAACCTCATTTCTTTTGCTAAAATAAGAACAACAACGCAATCCCAATAAGATGCGGAGTGTGAACTGGCAACCTACTCGACCAAGATTTGGAGTTCGTCAACGTGTCGGACAAACCCGGTTATGCTAAATTTAACATGTTTTTTTTTTTTTTTTTTTTTTTTTTTTTTTTTTTTTTGTTTAAGAAACTTTCTTCAGCCACACCCTATTATTAGGCGAGTGTGAAATAGTGGGTAGGCTATTTCAACCAAAATTAGGAGTTGGTAACGAGTCAGGCATCAACACGGTTATGCTAAATTTCTAAAGAAAAAAAAGGACACGGCAAACTCGAGCACTCTAGTCAACAAACTTGACTCGAGCTTCCCTGTCTCTTTTTCTATTTAATGACTACAGCTGAATCATGTCCATGTGAAAAATGAATAAACTGGAGTTGATGCAAGATTCGTTGATTCGAAACCGAATCCCGTACCAATAGAATTTTTATGACATACAGGATATACCTTAAGTTGATGCCTTAGCATCATTGCTGTATGACCAAGTGCTTCCTTTTGTTTTCAATGAAAAATTAGTCATAAAATGTCTTATAAACCCATTTTTCATTAAGGAAATAAATTCATAAAAGCAAGTTTAAGCCTCTCTCCATCTATTCTACCCTTTGAATTGGTGACTCAAGGATCAAAAAGGAAAGAAACTTCAAGGCCATCCTGCTTTATTATTATTATGCATACAATTTGCAGAGTAACCCTGAAATTGAATTTTTCAGATACATTTCGAATTCTTTTTATTTTCCATGAAACATGAAGCAGCATCTATTACCACTCAAGTGCACAATTCATAAATCCCCCAAGACCAATGATATGAGTTTTTTGGTACCAGAAAAGAAATTATATCAAAAAGAACTGGACTTCCACCACACCAGAGTCAATCAAGGCAGCATGAAGCAAGGCCATTCATTTCTTCCACCCTCCAGCTGGAATAAGGTGGCAAGGTGAAGCCAGACCGGCATCTAGATATCAAACCCATTCAAAGAATAACTGGCGTCAAACAAAATAAGATCATCAAAGCAAAGAACCACAGGCATAAAAGTCCAATTCAATATCTGATATCACCCATACGAGATAACCACAAAGTCCGTTAGGTTTCCCACCATTAGAAGCATCACTGCAATAAGGTGGAACCTTCACTGAACAAGGCTTTAGATGCGTAATGGTCGCTGCCTCTCATTCTCTGGGGATTCCTTACCGCCTAATCTTGATCGTCTTTTAACAAGCAAAGAAGGCTGAAGCCAATTAGAAGCAGAACAGGACCACTAAAACAACTTACAAACTTGAAGACCTAAATGTCAGCACTAACCATGCATTACTCTAATTTTCCTTTGAGAAGAATGTCATTATGCTTGTTAAAGATATGATATAATATACATATTACATCTGATGCTTGTGTTATGACTATAGAAGGCACAGGTACATGCCATGTATTGATTGATGATATTAAGCAGCAGCATCTACAAGCTACATGGAATAGTGCAATAATAAATTATAACATGAACATGGTGGAGAGAGCCTAGACTTCCTCAATAAGAGATGGTTGCCCTACACCTAACAAGCTAATACAAATTAGGACAAAGTGAGCATTAGGTAGCACTGGCAATGGCTGGAGAGGAGTTCATGGAGCCCCACACCAGCTTTAAACACCTTCCATCTATATCTCTAGCCAATACAAGGGTAACAATTTAATTCTCTTGACAAAGAGCTCCTTTAACCACACATCTTGAGGAATATATATTAAAAGCCATGGATGGGCATTCTAATAGCAACAGACACAGGTCACTCTCACCAAAGGTAACCCACAATCCATTCCTAACCATTATGGAGCCCATTATGTTCACATGACACCAACCTGGGAGAAAACTTTATTAGAGAAAGGTCTCCCCAAATCATTCACCGGTCCGAATCGGTCAAAAGAATCACCTTTTAATTTTGAACATAAAGTCTTTCATTAATCTAACATGGTGTAGGGAGAATATAATTGAGCCTAGAAAAGATTATGTATAAGATTAAAGAGGGAAAGAGGAAAAGAGAATGGAACCTCTAAAGAGAACATATCATGAGAGGGAAATGAAATCTCCAGAGACCTAAGGAGTATGAGAAAAATTGCATCTTTACACATAAATCTGGGGTCCTCCAGCATTCCTTTTCCTTCCCCATCCTTCACGCCCTTTCCCCCCAGTATTCTTTGCAGGATCCTCCACCGGAACACCAGGAAAAAGGAAGCTCAGACTCAGGAGAAGATTCAGTACTCTAGGGCACCCCCAAAGAATGATGAAACATATAGCCAAATGGCATCGGAGATCGCTATGTTCAGATAGATCCAATTGCTTCCTTCTCAAACTGCTTGACAACTTCAGCCATACGCTTCATATTATCATCGTAGACATACGGGATCTTCTCAAACCATGTTACTTTGCCTTTGGCTGGCATAGGCATGAATTCATGGCATGGCTCTCCCAACACATTGATGGAACTGTGGTAGTGGTAGTATCCGATCATGTCCTTTGTGTTGTGGGTGGTCTTCCCGATGACATTCTCCGACATGTGAACGCCTGTCGCAAATGCATTCCTTGCCTGAATGGCATATTTACGGTCTCGCCTCACTCCGGTGATCGAATTGCGAAAGACCAGCTTCTCGAACCCCCATTCCCTGGATATCCACAGATAAGAAAGCTTTCAAAATCCAAATGGGACAAGGAACCACCTCCTCCTTTCTTAGCAACAATATATGCTATCTGATGCAGCATGATACAAAACAAACATTGATCCAGCTACTTTTGTATCAACTAATGATAAAAAGATAAATATGGTGCATATGCATGATATATGAATATTTCTAAAGAATGAATACTACCATAACATACAGAGAGCAAAAGATATAGCTAGGAGGAGCATTCATCAATACCACGGAGATCGCAGCGAGGCTCTTATTCATAAATACAAATGCAGTCTTAAATAGTATACCTAATGAAATCACCTACGATGACTTCGCAATGGAAACAAATTGAACAACAAGAAGACAAATGCCCATAGATTTGCAGCACTACTACTTCCTAATTATTCGTAACCCGAACATAGAATAAGAATAAATCAACTAACCCCTACGCTATGAATTTTGGTAACAGAGGTTCATTTTTTAAAATATTCATGGAACTAATTATACAAATAAAACCAGCAGAAGGAAATCAATACAAATGAAAACACTACCAAGAGTACATCCTAACATTACATGAATATAGTTGGTTTAACATTGGAGAAGTTTTTGAGCTTACAAATAATTCAGATCATAAAAGAAAAACGAAAAATCAAAAGTTCTCTCCTTCATGGGTACCTCAAATTTCCAAAAATCCTTCTTCAATGCTTCACAAAACAAAACAAAATTCAGATACAAGAAAAATAAGAGTAACTTATAAGACAGTTTCCTCTTCTTGTTCTTCTTTTGTGATGCAAAACTTTTAAAGGTTTTTCTTTCTTTGAAAAAAAAGGGGAACAACAAAAATCTTAGATAGTCCTTGAATTCACGAAATTCATAAACCCCCTCAATAAACTCTTTAGATTTTGTTGCATCAGCAATGGTCATTAAAATGCAAAACACTTCAAATCTCAAACTAAAAATGCTATTCCCCTGTTTCTAAGGGGGAAAAAAATCAAATGTTAAAAATCTCAAATTTCCAGCAATGTAGAGAGCTCACTTGGAGTAGTCCTTATTAAGATCCAGCACACACAGCTTACTCGACATGGGATTCTGCACGATGGTGAATTGAGTATACTGCGAGAGCTTGTCGAGCACCGACGCCAGCGTCCGCCCCTCCGGCAGGTACAAGTACTCGTCGACATCGAAGAAGAAGGTCCAATTGGCGGCGTGCCGATACCGGTGCAAGCAATCATTCACCACCAAGAATTGGTTGTAGTAGTAGCCATCGTACTCTGCTTGCGCCCGGATGTCCTGCACCGTCAATCGCCCAGCTTTCACCCATGGTTCGAGCACTGCCTTCACCTCCGGCCCTGCACCCCCGGCGTCGTGGAAGACAAAATGGGAATTGGGACCAAAGAAGTAAGCATGGTAGGCCATCCATTCTCTCATCCTGCTAGCACTCAAATTGCCATACAAGGGGGAGCCACAGTAGAGATACTCATACTGGAACGGTGGCTGGTAATGGGATTGGTTGTAGGAGCCTGGAGCTTCCTCCAAAGCTACGAACTTTTCATAGCGGCGAGAGGTGGCGGAGTAGTAGGCGTGGAGGAGAAGCTTGCCGCCGGCGTTGTCGGCGTTGGGGTTGGAGGGGAAGGTGCAGTTGACGACGACGACGGTGTAGACGCGGCCGTAGCCCCAGTCGGGGAGCATCTTGTAGGCCTTGGCGCGGACGGAGGTGGCGGAGGGGTTGTTGGAGACCCACTCGCATTTGAACCAGGGGGTGCCGAAGACGTGGGTGGGCTTGGAGGCGAGGCCGACGACGGCGAAGGTGGCGGGGCCGCCGCGGTAGGCGCCCATCTGGACGAACAGCGCGGCAGCGCTGCCGTAGGCCCGGAAAGCTCTCTTGTTTGGGTCGGGAGGAGGAACGAAAACGGGAGATTTTGGGGTTGCAGGGGTGGAATTGGAAACAGGGGAAACAGGGGAGGGGGAGAGCGAGGAGGAAAGCTCGGATTTTGAGAGTGGGGAAGCGGAGTTGGGTAGAGGGCAAGAGGAGAGGCGAGAGCAGAAGAGGGATTCGTAGGGTTGGAGCTGCCACATGGCTATGAGAAGGGCGAGGCCTACGAGGGGCGCTATGAATACCTTCATATCAAAACAGGCGAGCGGGAGGTGCGGGAAAGCTCCTCCATTTCCTCCTCCTCCACTCGCTCCGTCTTTCCTCAGTTCCGGCTTCATTTCTTCTTCTTCCTCCAATCCGTCGTCTCAGGTAAGAGGAGAAAAGCGATCTGTTTCTGGGTATTTGTTGGTGAGAGAGAGGAAGAGAGGAAGAGAGAGATATATAATATGTGATCTAATTCTGTCTAATTCTGGATTCGGTGCGAAGTATATAAATCATCTATATCTTTCGTGACCTCCTCTGTTCTTCCGAACCTGATGGCCCGTTAAAGCTCCGTGCTTGGCCAAAGTTCGCATTTTTTTTCTCTCAAAAGTCCGTATCATTCATTGCTATTCAACTGTGTCTTTGTTGAAATTAGGACGGAAAAATTCGCAGCCGGGGTTGGACTCGGATGTCATGTTCCCAGTACAAACCCCCCAAAGCTTGACAGCTGGCATCCACTTAACCTCCTACATTTCGATGATTCGTGCTTTCTGTGGAAGCCATTATACAATATTTGCTCATACATCCCCTTAGTTTCATATTTTTTTCCTTATAAAAAAATTATTTTTTATTTAAAGATCGCCCTTGCCAACGGTCTTGATTTTTTTTCTTTTGTGCATCCAAATTTAATGAATTGACGACAAAATTCTGTTTTCGTTGAAACGACCGTTAAGGCTGTCTGAAACGAAAGCGAAATGGGAACGGAAAGTTCGGCGGAGCGGAACTTCCCACGGAGGGTGGCAATATTGGAATAAGCGAAAGAATCGAGTCCGAAAGATGAAGCATCATGTCCGTGAGATCGAGCATATCCGGTGCTTCAACGCTGAAAAATACTCAAATAGATACGATAAAAGGGACACGGTGTACTTTTTTTTTGGGGGAAATTTAAATGCTTGAAGCGAACTTGTTTTTCTTTTTTTCTAGAAACTCCCAATGAGTCTTCAGTAGTTTATCAATCATATATTATTTAGTTTATGTAAACTCTTTTATTACAATTTTTTTCTTAAAAAAAAGAACCGACGACCCACTTGAAAGTTTTTATTGAGCTAATGAAATAAGAACTTTCCTGAAATAAGTAATTATAGAATCTTCATTTCTTGTCAGAAAAAATAGATGCCGTACCATCCAAAATGGAGTTCGCCGATTAGTTTAGATTATTTTCAAATTTTATTTTTATGTAGTTTTTTCCTGGTTACAATCTAGCATCAATATGGATCGTGGATCCTAATCATTGGTGGATGAATTTAGAGATGGTAGAATCCAATTTAATATAAAATAAATAATAGATAATTACCCTCAGCCGATTACCAAAATCTTCCTAAATAGATAATAAGTTTATCTTGATTAAGTCCAGCTTTGATCGAGCTCATGTAAAGATTAACTTTGAGTTTAAAATGTGAATTTATGTTTTCTTTGTGTGTCCAAATTTTTATTTTATTTTTTGTATTTTTTAGAGCTTAATTTGATCCAAACAAACACTTCCGGTAACAAGGTTGTCAAAATGATTGATAGTAACTAAAAGATCTGCTTCCGGGAACATTCTCTAATCCTTCCCTCCTTTCAGTAATTATGTAAATAGCTTTTTCTTCAATAATAAAATTTGGATGGCTTTTGCCTCCCATACCTTACCCTTAGAAAAAAAAAAAAAACCCTTTATTCCCTTGTCAATAAAAAAGTCATAGCTTTTGGGTGGGCGCATTAAGGCTGCAGTAACGGCCACCAGCTGCGGGGTATGTGAAGTTCTGCGTCATGGATCCAAATGAACAAAGCCAGCTAAGATTGGTACCATTCGGGTCAAGCTAGGTAACTTGAAAGGCACGGGGAGATCAACTAAACATCTGCAGGAAACATGCTTCCCTCTTTATATTCTTTACTTTCTTTTGATTTGACAGAATATACTCACGTTAGAACTATATGAATTGCCGTTTTTACCAACAAAAAAAAAAAAGAGGCACAAAGAGCTTGGAGCAAGCGAGCTTTGGCGCTCTTCCTATCATCTGTCATTCCATGGATGTTTAGCAACTAAAAAAATAGAGACTTTTAAGTTACTAACAAGAATTACTAGTATAAGTAGCTTATGTCCTTTGTAGGAGATTTCAAATGAGAAGGTTATGAACTTTAGGGTTGCCCTCTCAAGTTGGAGTTTCCAAGAAAACAAAATCCAGGAAACGTAGTTGGGTTGTAGTATATTGTATTTGGTTTGTGAGCTCTACAGATATGGTTGGAATGTGACTGACAGCCAGTTCTCTCCTGGATGAAGGGCGAGGTATCTACTAGATTTCATCCTTAAATCCATGCCATGCTTCTTGCTCTAATATAGTGGAAAGTACACCATATTTTTCAGAAAGGTAATCAGGTTGGAGATATTCCTGTAGGCTTTGAATTGCTTGGGCATTGCTTTACAGGCTTTCTTTCTAGTGATTGCTCCATGGGTACTAGATCTTTCATATTATACTACCCTTTTAACATTCTTGTTTCAGAATAGCATTTCTCAATTCCCTAACTAGGCAAGTTTATAATAACTATAGTATATTAGATACACTATTGCATACAACAATGATCAGACGGAACAATTTAAGATTGCAATTGTTAGTTTATCATTTGCTCAAAAAAAAAAAAAAAAGAACATTAACAGATTTCAAATACTCTCAGAATAGTGACATTTATCATCAATCATCATCATCTAATATCTACTCATTGGACATTATGAAGCCTTTTACATTTCAGAGTTCCATGTAAGACACTCTCAACGTATCGCTATCTGAACAATTGGTGAAGCTTTCTCACAGCGTTGCAGTTGTTTAGCAGCAGATATACAGCTCCCCTGCAAGTTCTCCCAATCCGGCATATCACTTGTAATGGTAATAGATAACTCTTCCAATCTTGCCGATTTCTTCAGCAGATAATTAAGAAAGTGTACTTCATTTTTATGCCCTCTGAAGTTCATGATATTGACCTTCTTCAGGTACATATCAAGGCATGTGATGGGTGAGGTCTGTGCTTCCCAAAACCTTTCGGCATCAAATGGAGTATTAAAATTATATTCTTCATCCTGCAATAGGTCAAGAAAAAAAAATAAAGAGAGGAATTGATGATACATTTAATTTAAAACCGAACAATTGAAAACACTCACGCTGAGGATTCTAGGTGCAAGTTGTGTCTGATAACCCATGTTAATTGTTAAAGTTTCCAACTTTGGGTAACTTGCTAGTAGAAATATGATTCCTGCTGACTCGTCTTTGTGTAATGTTGCCTTCATTAGTATCAGATGCCGTAGTTGTATTATGATTGTTGGCAAGTAAAGATTTTCAGAACCAATAACCTTCACATATGATAGAAATCAAGTTAATAAATTATTTAAGAATATTGTGTGATTGTCTTAAAGGTAGAAAACATCGGCAAAGGCAGAAAGACTATCCAATATTATAAGGTAATTTTATCAAAAACAAGAATATATATGACATAGGAAGTTGCATCGAAACAAAATTTTAAAAAACAGAAAATAAGGAGGAGGAGGTTTTCTAAAAAACAGATATAAGTTATCATCATCTTATCAACAAAATCACTACAGATTATATTTTGTCAGTCAACAATAGTAAATTTTATTTGTAAACACAACCGTAAATCTGATAAAAACCAAGACAACAATGAGTAAGACATATGATGGTAGATCAGTATCATTTAACATAGTGATAAGTAATGGCATGCAAAAAGAAACAACAAAAAATACAAGGGGGATACAACTAAAAATTATCATATATAGAAAAATCACCTAAACACTAGAATTACAGTGACTCGAAACAAAAGTTGTTGATCAAAGGACATACCCGGGTTAGGTAACTGCATACTGTGAGTACTCTTGCATTCTGTAGGCATATGAGAATCTCCGAGATTAATCCGCCATGATGACCGAGTTCAAATTGCTGACTAAAATCAAGTTCTGCCTCCTCAATTGTATAGTAGTCCTTGATGACAATGGGCACCGCGATTCCAGAGTACCTAAAATATTGGATACCTGGCATAACAATGTTGGCTTCCATCAATGGAATACATTCTTCGATCGTTACTCTCTTGATTCGATGCCTAAAATCATTAATATTGATATTGGTCAGATGGCCCAACATCTTAAGTTTAAGATCCTCTAGATGCCAACAATTTGCTACGAGGACCTGAAGCGATTCTCGATCGAATTCAACCCTTTCAATAGATAACTTCCTCAGTGCACTAAACTTGCCAAACAAAGCAGGCTGAAATTTGCATCCTGACAGCCTTAGCGTATGAAGGGAATCACGCAACATATAGACATCTGGTGGTAATTCAGCATAGCTTTTGAAGCACTCGGGGTACCTCCCGTCATGGTCAGGGATAGAGAAATCGATATGGAGCTCTTCGACATCCCTAGTGGTGGCCATTCTAATCCACTCCATGACATCGTTTATGTACTCCGAAGGGTTCGAGAAGCAAAGACGGAGGCGAGCGACCTTTAACTCTTGGTAGTTCTGTTGGAGCCATCGAGCATGGGAGATGAAAGCATCCCTCCCGCTTCTCTTCAAGTTATTTGCTTCTATATGGCGTCCATAGAGGTTGAGCATGCGCATCGCGTTGTTGTTCACGAAGTGTTTCTCGTCGAGCTCGATATATGGAGAGCAAAGAAGGGAGTCGCAAGGGCTCGTTACCGAGCTGAATGATTTGGCCGATTCGGTGGAAGGGCTGGACAGGGGACTGGAGGGTTCGGACTGCATGAATGAGTTCACCTCCATGAATGAGTCTGCCTCCAAGCTGCTACCAAAGACAGAACTCAAAGACTCCGTCTTATTAGTGATGGAAGCCTCTGACTCCATGACGGTGGGTGGAGAGCGTCGAATACTCTTAAGCCAAGGCTTCTCTCTTCTTCTCTCTCCACTCCTTGGTAATTTGATGGAGGCAGGAGAGTAAAAGCGAGAAAAATAGAGACACCCGCCATGGAAGTCTTTATTTAAATTTATAGCGGTCATGACCGTTGGGAAAACGGACGAGGAAAGTCCGAGTTTGGTGTTAAGCGACGCGTGTCCAACGGCGTTTGGAAACGATGTTACCGTTCACGGAAAAGAGAGAGAGGTCTCGGAACGACGCGAGAGGATGCCTCGTCGGACGCAGAAGGCTCTCTGGATTTGGTTTCTTTGGGCTGGTGGTTAGGCCTCTATATGGGCCATTTGAGAGACACTATAGACAATGGACGGACGGGCCCTTGTTAGTAGGCCAGCCCATTTTCTTTTTGCCGCCATGACTACCAGCTAGGCTTGTTAGGATGTCTCAAGTTAGGGTTCCCTACCCTGACCCCAATAGCTCTCTTCCCTCATTTCCTTTCATTATAGTTTGAAGTTAGGACCAAGTTTGTTGTATCGGCCGATACTAATGTTTGCCAACCGTACCATACTGTAATTCTTGGTTTGACGCCGAACCTACCTCTATACCAGACTATAATAAAATAGTATCCGTACAGAATTCAGTACCGAGATGGTAAATTTTTGTTAGGATAGTTTCATCTTATATTACTTGAAGGATTCTTGGATATATATTTCTAAGTTAAAATAAGGGATAATTTCATGACAAGAAAGTCTCCAAATTTAATTTGGGTTGTGGTGCGTATGTGGGAATATGATGGAGAAAAGGTGTTGAAAATTGCACTTGATAATAAGAAAAAAATTCACTACTAGCCAAATACCCACATAACTTTGATTGAACGTTGATTATTAATGTAAATAAAAACCAGTAATCCTATGTAAGCATTCGAATTGTCGGTTGGATGGTCATCTAAATAGAGATACTATCGAAGTTCTTATTTAACTTTTGCAGTTTAATATGGAAAATGAATCTTATTGAATGGCATAAAAATTAAAGCAAATAAAAAATAAATTTATATTGCTGGTTGCCTACCAAGTTAGCAAGATGCAGGCCCTAAGACTATGGTGCCATAATCAAACATTGGACTTGCCTTGGGACATCATATAGTATTGTATTCTTCACTACGAATAGAGAAAACTTGGAAAAATGTGCTGCTAAGCTGCATAGGTCCGTCAGAAAGAATATTTTTTCTTTTTCATTTCAAGGAAAGTTTCTTAAGAATTTCTAACAATTCAGTACAGCCAAATAGACGTTCCTCTATCACCGAGTTGCAAAGGAATTTCAGATGACTTTGAAACATCCGGATCTGAGTTATACAAAGGAAAGGTCATCTGTCAAATGGACCACTACTCGTTCCAACTACAGAGTTTACAGATTGTATTTATAAGCTTTTCAGATTTAATTCTCGTTAATTTTGCATATCTACCCCTTAAAATTCTATTCATTTGTATTATTATTCATAACAAAGAAGCTAAAAGTATACGGATACTGTTGGGGGGGAAAAATGGACCACCCCACAAGCACATGCAAAGCACCCAAATCCGACAGCAAGGCCGAGCTCTCCCAAGCCTTGCTCTTGAAGGCCGTCGAGCTCTCCCAAGCCTTGCTCATGAAGGTCGCCGAGCTCTCCCAAGCCTTGCTCTTGAAGGCCGCCGAGCTCTCCCAAGCCGAGCTCATGAAGGCTGCCGAGCACAGAAGGCTGCCGAGCTCTCCCAAGCCTTGCTCATGAAGGCCGCCGAGCTCTCCCAAGCCTTGCTCTTGAAGGCCGCCG
>JAOXJJ010000024.1:0-28019 GCA_025769935.1 Phoenix roebelenii
GAAGAGCTCGGCAACCTTCTGTGCTCGGTATTCTGAGTTCGGCAGCCTTCATGAGCTCGGCTTGGAAGAGCTCGGCAGCCTTCTGTGCTCGGCCTTCTGCATGAGCTCGGCAGCCTTCTGTGCTCGGCAGCCTTCATGAGCTCGGCAGCCTTCTGTGCTCGGTATTCTGAGCTCGGCAGCCTTCATGAACTCGGCTTGGAAGAGCTCGGCAACCTTCTGTGCTCGGCAGTCTTCATGAGCTCGGCCTGGATGAGCTCGGCAGCCTTCTGTGCTCGGTATTCTGAGCTCGGCAGCCTTGATGAGCTCGGCCTGGATGAGCTCGGCCTTGCTGTCGGATTTGGGTGCTTTGCTTGTGCTTGTGGGGTGGTCCATTTTCCCCCCAACACCCATAATGCCCCTACTTTCTCTAATAGAGAGGCTCAATTCTTTTCTTTATCTTGACCATGAAGTGCGATGGGATGACCCTTTCCTATTCGGCTCTTGCTTGACATGGTAAACACTATTGCCAAGCATTATCTCAGTTATTTAATCAGTTTCATGGCCCTTCTTTAGAGTAATTACTTTTATGTGCTTTTATTTAAAAATTATATTAAATTAAAAAAGCTTTTTGCCTATCTTTGTTAGATTCATGTATCTTTGTTGAAATAGTGTACTTGATAGCTATCTAATCCTATATCATTTTTTAAAGTATTTTATATTTATTAAAATTTTTTATTATTAAAAAAAAGATGCCTCATTTATTGGATTCACCTTAGGCCCCCAAATGTATTGCGCTGCCCCTGCTCCAATCCCCCTATCTTTCTTCCCGATGGCCCAGCTGGATCAAGAGTAATGTGAGCGAAGGAAAACCAGGACCAAAACCAAAAAAGAAAAGGGATGAAAGATAAGAGTGGGTTCAGGCGTGCATCAACTGTCGCAAGGATCTTTGAGGATGGTGGAAGGAAGACGAGGGGGGAACGAGTGTTTGTATAGCAGCAGCACCTCCCGGTTCCAAGAGGACTTGATCGTCCCAAGGATCTTTGAGGATGGTGGAAGGAAGACCGATGTACTTTACTTCTAAAATCTTTTACTTATAGCCGGAGGATGGGCAGCGGGGGGCATAGGACGGCGAGCTTGATGTCGCAGCTCCGGAACTCGGCCTCGCCGAAGACCCGGCTGACGATCGGATCGTCGAGGATGGCGAGCACCAGCTGCTGCAGCTCCACCTTCACGCCGGAAACGACGACCCGAGGGAAGGCCGTGGGTGGGGGCCTTCCCTGGGCCGGGGGCTTTAGGCGACCGCCTCGGTCGCCTAAGGCTCGAGCCGACACTGCTTGTTGATTATGAATGATACATAAACCCTCTGTGATGAAGTGTGATGGTCATGGAACTGATCTAGAAATGCAAGATTTTGAGAGTCTGAAAGCCATCAAGGTATAGTATAGGTTTTGAGTTCAAGAATAAGGTGGCGAGGGATTAGGCTTTCCATAGACCCTAGTTCTATAGATGATGCAAAAAACCACCACTTTGGCCTGCAATGGAATTTCAACCTTAGGCAAAATTGTTTGAATCCAGATGGCTCAACCTAGCGCAGGTCTGGTCCAATAATTTTCATCCTAGGCTAGCTTAAAATATTGTAACTAGGCTCGGGGCTAACAGCGGGTTTGCCAAGTGAATTTAAAACCATAGAACTTTGATTACTCTCACTATCTTATCATGCTAAAAGCATGAGAGCTATGTTGCTTGAAGATACTTCATTCATATCACCTGACTTTGTCTTGGAACCAATTCTCAAAGCGTATAAATGTTGAAGCTATGCGATCGACTCAAAAAAAATAAAGTGTCGGCTAGAAATATGATGGAAATGAAATATAAAGATTTTGAGAGATTAGATGGAAACTAAATGATACATAAACCCTCTGTGATGAAGTGTGATGGTCATGGACTTGATCTATAAATGCAAGTTTTTGAGAGTCTGAAAAACATCAAGGTATAGTATAGGTTTTGAGTTCAAGAATAAGGTGGCGAGGGATTAGGCTTTCCATAAACCTTAGTTCCATAGATAATGCAAAAAAGCACCACTTTGGCCTGCAATGAAATTTCAACCTTAGGCAAAATTGTTTGATTCTAGATCTTGGCTCAACCTGGCACGTCTGGTCCAATAATTTCCATGCTAGGCTAGCTTGAAATATTGTAACTAAGCTTGGGGCTAACGGCGGGTTTACTAAGTGAATTCAAAACCATAGAACTTTGATTACTCTCACTATCTTATCATGCTAAAAGCATGAGAGCTATGTTGCTTGAAGATACTTCAGTCATATTGCTTGACTTTATATTGGAACCACTTCTCAAAAGTATAGATGTTGAAGCTATGCGATTAACTTGTAATCGACTCGAGAGAAAAATAAGGTGTCGGCTAGAAATATGATGGGAATGAAATATAAAGATTTAGAGAGATTAGATGGAAACTGAATTCGCCTAAATCATGCGCACCATCGATCGTTTTGTTCGACCATATATCCCGATTGAGCATGTGGGAACTGAATTCCTCCATGTTTTGCAAGTTTACAAGTAGCCACCTATTCCCACTACTGGCTGCCACCTTGACGTCGTGGAAGGAACCATGATATATGAGACAAGATGGTAGACGGAACAATGAAGCAAGAGGATTGTAGTTTGATTTGCCACCCTTCGACACTTGATTCCTCATCAAAACATTGAGAGGGTAGAGAAGGGCAGGACCATACAAAACCTCTCTCTTCATTGGTATTGGAGGTCAAACTTCATCATCTCCTGCTCCATCGTCGGAGAAGGCAGTACCAGGCTCACCGCCGGCAAAAAATAGCTTGAAAGCATCCTCCAGCCTCCAGTTGGTCGCCTGCAGATACTTGATGGCAACGTCGGAGGAGAAGCCCGTGGCGATCTCTAGGAAAGAAGAAATTAAAACTTCCTTCTCACTAGAACTCGGAAAGTCTTCCATGGGATAATCAAGTCTCGTTTTTCTGATTCTAATTAACTCCGTCGGATGCTGGGTATGTGTAGATATATATAAGTATTTTAGAAACTGTTATTCCTTATTTGAGTCAACTTTTATATGTTATGAGAGACGAACTTTTCCAATGTTCCTACTTTAGGTCAACTCCTAGTTCTAAGTAGATTCAAAACAGCAATTTCTAAGGGAATTCGGAATTGGACCTGCAGCCGGTAGGGTTGGATCGGGATTGGCTACACCACTTCAAATACGTATTTGCATTGGGTCAAAAGGAAGAAGTCTAATTGATTCGTCTTTGGATTGGATAGAATCGGGCTTAATCCGTATTTCAATTGGATGGAATAGAGCAGTTTAATTGATTCATATCTGCATGCGATATTCCTACTTCGATTCAGCTTTTATATTTAATTTGTATATGGGAGGTGACCTTTCTGGTATCCTAATATAACTCGACTTCTTGTAATAGCAATTCCTATCTACATTTGGCAAGTCCTTTCAACCTATGGTTTTTTTGTTCTGTTTTGGGTTAGATCAGTGATGTGATTAATTATTATTTATTTAGTAGATGAAGTTTGAATAAATGACTCAAGGACAAATTTAGTACCATACTCCAATCAATCTTGAAAAATTGTCAAATAATGTAATGAGAGCTTATCATTAGAGAATACAACTACACATTAGAAGCTCTCTAATTGTTGCTAGTCTCTTCTAGATTAGATACTTCAACTTGTTTTAGAAAATATATTTTAAAGTAAGATCTATTTTTCTACCAAACTCTGAAGAAAGAAAAAAATAGGGAGAAAACTTTATATTGGTGCCGGAAACTATATCTATTAAAGAAGATAAAAAAAAAATTAGGAAATTAACACATAGAAAAATTCTAATGGAAAGAGCATCCAAAATTAACCATTCCATTTCTATAACTAACTTTAATGTAACAAAGATTTTATTTAGATATGGTATGTATAGTTCTTTGAATAGGTCGAGGTCGATCTGTTTGATGGTTGTACCAACCAATGAAACACATCACAAAATATAATGTATCATACTTTTTGCATAAATAATTATTATTAATGATATATTTATAATTATGATGAGGCTATTTTTGTATTTTAAATTTGTGATATTTAGGTCTTACACCACCTTTTTATACAATACAAATTGATTAAGCTTTTTAAAAGTTCATTGAAAAGGGAAATACTATTATTCTACTCTTAAGAAAATAATTATTAATGTAATTTATAAAATTTAAAAAAAAGCTGAATATATTTACAATAAAAAATAAAATGATTCAAAAAATGTAATTTTTTGAGAATAAATTTACAATAAAATATATTTCAGGGCTATATAAATATAAGTAAAAAATAAAAAAGGTTTGTGACAACCCAAACGAGCGCAGTATTCCCTCCGCAATCCAATCACGTTTTTCCAAGTTTAACCCTAAGTAACGATCAAATTAGTTTTCTTACCTAACTTTGACTATGCGAGACAGCCATAGAAGCCCTCTCCCCGAGTCTCCGTTTCTTCGGCCATTACCTTCTTCTTCTCAGCGACCAAAAACCGAACACCTCGAGGCCGATCTCGATCTCCTCCAGTGTCGCCTCCACGCCGAAATCGAATGGATTTTCCCAATGGGGGCCTCTTCCTCCTAAGGCTTCTCCTCCTTTTCGGCGCCTTGGCGGATCCGGCGGCGGCCATCCGGTTCCCCGAGCGGATCCCGGAATCTGGCCGCCGGCAGCCGACCCAGCCCCTCAGGGTCGCCGTCTTCGCCCTTGGGAGCTTCTGGCGGTCGGAGGCCACCTTCGGATGCCTCCCCGGCGTCGTCCGGACCTCCGTTGGGTATGCTGGTGGGACGAAGACCAATCCAGGGTATCCGAATCTGGGAGACCACGCCGAGTGCGTCAAGGTCGGATTGATTCCGTTCTCAATTGCATGAATTTGGTTATTTTTTGTTTATTTTTTTCTCAATTAAGTTGTCAAAAATCGATTTTTGGTTCGAGGTTATTGAGAACAAGGTTAGGTGGTTGATAATACTTGTTCCTACGGGTTGTTTTTTTCTGTATCGATGATATTAACTATGCTAATTTATAAAATGATGCTAGTTTAGATGTCGATTCTAGTAAGGAACTGGAAACTTTCATGAAAAATGTTATTTTTATTTGAGAAAGCAGTAACGGAACCTTCAATGAATCCAAACAAAGCCTTGATTATGTTTCTCATTTTCCTTTTTTTGCTGATTTGGAATTTAAATTTAGCTTGTTATGCTGGTGTAGGGATCATTTCCATGTAATGATTGGTGTTCTTTATGTTTCTTCCATGATTCATCGGCATATTTAAGAAAGTAAGAATGATTTTTCCACTTGAAGTTGAGGTGTAACCATAGTCTTTTCTTTTGCTTCGCTACTACTGTTTGCTTTAGTAGATAAGAATTTAAACACTTTGACGTAATACTTCATTTTATCTTGTGCAACTTGACTGAGTACTTTCCTTTCAGTTCTGTGAATTTGTCCAGACGATCTGAGTGTCTTTTGACATATGACGAGACTTGTTATTTAATCAATTAGAAGACCATCTATTGCCAGTGTTTGCTATGCTCATCAGATAAATACAATCTTTTATTTGACCTTGTGAAATTTCTTTTAGCTTGCTTTCTTACAATTCATCACTTGGGTGTCGGAGGCCTGAGAATTGGTAAATTCTTGATTGAAAATTTATTAATAAATATTAAAAATTTATTAATAAAAGTTAATGTTTACTAACCTATAATATGCTTAAGTAAATCTAAAGTAAATCTGTGAATTGGATTCCTTCCAGTTTTAGCATAAATTGGAAGAACCTAGTTGGTGAGTAAGCATGGTACAGGAGTGTATGCTTATAGTGACACTAGAGATCAATAATTATTCTTTTGGTATCTCCTAGGATCAGAAATGGATTTCTCCCCCTGATGAGTTACCTTTCTTTAGCTTAGACAGCACCTCATTTTAACATTGGTTAGATTTAAGGAATAAAACATCTTCAAAGTTTGCAATGTTTTGTTACTGATAATCAACCTGACATGGATGCTCTAGGAACAGTGTCAAGTTCCTAACTGTCACAAGTTAAAGCTATGTCACCTATGGGAGCAAAAAAAAAAAGCGTATATGGTTAATCTTGATAATCAGATGGCTGCCACTGCCATCATCAATCAAGCTTTTCATATCTGATGTGGTCAACTGTGGGTCATGGCTCTAGGTTGAGAAGGTTCTAAGAAAGGCTTTAGCAGATCTTAACAAGTGATTTTCAACCTAATGCTTATTGTCTTAAGAATTGGTCTTGAGCCTAACCTTAGGAAAGAAAAGAGTTTGTCATGGCTTTATGAGACCAACTGGCAAAACAAGAAGATATATCCTATAAACTCATGGAACTAGGCAGCAACTCTTTGAAATCACCCTAGAATTGCAAATAATTTAGAAAAAAGGGAAAATGAGAAAGTTCAATATTAAAAACTACATGTATCTCCAAGGGACAAGTTATAAGTTGAAGAGTCCAAAAAAAAAACAAGAAGAGGAAGTAGAAAAGAAAAGGTTTCAATGATGATCACATGCTCCTCCCTTTAGTAGGGCTGCAAACAATCCTTGCCACCGATGAGCAGTATCAGCTTGTGTGGGCTCGGTTCAGCAAGGAAACAAGCTGAATTCAAACAGATGTCATAAGAGCCGAGCTTGAACACTTCCTCGTAAGCTCCTTTCACTTAATCTGATCTCGAGCACCTCTTTTATATAACTAGCAAATGCAAGCAACCTGCTACTTGGCTTAGCTCAGCTTGTTTGCTCCCCTTCTCTTTAACAGCCCTGATCTCCTTTTTCTTTTTTTTTTCTCCCAAAAGAAATTTCCTTTCAGTTGATACACTTTAAATGTCTTAGCAATACTTCTGTGGCTTTCCTACCACACTATCAATTAACAAAGAGAGTGTACGGATACAGAGGAAGTATCGATGTTTATATTTATCAACCAATTAAAGGATTTAATTGCAGTTCTGATATGTACATTTTATTTTGTAAAATATAAATTCATATTCATCTTCCCAACCTGGTAGTAAGGAATAACTCTTAATACGATTAACTTATGAGGTGCTTAAGAAATACCAATTTCTTCCTTCAATACTTAATTCAAGTTTTAAGATTTTAAAGCAAGATGCTACATTAATATCTTTTTTACAATAAGCACAAGGCTGATAACTACACCTATCTTTAGATCATCTTTACCATGTAGTCCAATGAAAGCAAATTTAAATCCATTCCTTGCTCCAAGAAAATATCTCTGCAGGAACATGTCATCCTGATTAACAGTATGCATTTCTTCGGATCTCCAGTATTCTTAAAGATCTATACACAGACAGCAATAGAATCATATTGCTAATCTAATTGTTGCATGCAACCTTTTTTTTCACTAAAGTAATGTATAATTTGGAAAAGGGATAATCCTAATTTGCTTCTTGATAGCCTTAAAGGATAAGTTTATTGCAGATATTCTATCAAGTACTCTTAGTTTCATCACGAAAATAGCTTAATATTTAATCTACAATGGGCTTCTTTTATATATTTTCTCAACTTTCTAAAAGCTAAAAGTTGTCTATTATTGACAAAATACATAGTCTTCATTGCAATTTTAAATAAACTAATCCACAATAATCTGGTTACACAAAAGAAACAATGATTGCGATTGGGATTGTTATTACTCCAAAATTTACCTCTACTTCTTACTCACATATTAGTCTTTTTTTTCTATGTAAATTAGCTTCCACCACTCTCTCGGTATGTGTTAAATCTAATCTGGAAGTCAAAATTGCAAGAAGGTTAGGATATCCATTCTGTTAGAACATATGTTCAAGAGTAAACATAAACATTATCATGCAATAGATCCTAGCTTGTCTGAACATGGATGGTAGCGAATCAGTTCAAATTCCTAGCAGGTACTCCATTGGTGACTTCCATGTTAAGGCTACCATCCATGTTATTCCATTGTTGACTATTGTTATTCCTAATTTAAGAAATTTAGGTACTCCATTTTGACTATTGTTATACCATGTTAAGGCTAACTCATACGACATCAAATTTAAGTAAAAAATAAAGGAATAATGTGCACAACTCTAAAACCAGTTGTTCAAGTTTAAAATGAAATTTCGGTATCTTACCATTTAGACTATTTGCCCTATTAATATCATTATAAGTTCTTCTTTCTAAAATGTCAGATTGGGTTGAGAACTATGAGAATAATTGGATTGACGTGGATACCTACAAGCTGTTGACAACTTATGCTAATTATTTATTAACAACATTCAGCAGTAGTCTTGGTGGTGATGCACATAATGAAGCTTTAGTTTACCCCTTTTTTACTGGGATGAATTAAAAACGAGCTCCTTCCAGCTAATTGCTTTGTTTATTATTCACATCCCAAACCATGAGAATATTGCAAATGGTGAAACTCTTTTATGCTTTATTGTATTACTAGGTGCTCAATTTCTCTTGCTAAATGTTAATATTATGTTCCCATACTTGCATTCATTTGTTGACTTCACTAAGCTCTAGGTAGAACTCTTAATTTGGTATTCCAGCATAGTTTATATAATGATATGGGATTCATTTTACTTTTCGAAGTAAAATGATTCCCAAGTTCCTTATGATATATGTGTGTACACACACCTGTCAGGCTTTCAATTTCTTATGTTGCACATGTTGTGAAGCAGTACTTATTTCTTATCCTCTTTTGGTAAAATTATGCAGGTTGAATATGATCCCAAAGTGATTCAATTCAAGCAGCTTTTGGATGTCTTCTGGGCTAGTCATGATCCTAGGCAGGTCTTTGGCCAAGGACCAGATGTAGGTAACCAGTATAGGTAATTGAACTCTTAAAGAAAAAGAAATCTCAAAGTACTGATAATGTTTGACATTTTAAACAGGAAAAAATAATAGAGCTTTTCAAATATTGAAATATTAATTTGAACCTATAGCAGCCGCTGAAATGATGCTTATAGCTGATCACTCCTTATTCTGGATTATCTATTCGATTAATCACACTTTTCAAAGGTTGATCAAAAACATTGCAAAAGTTGGAAAATTCTAATCAATTAAAAGATGAAGTGATTTTTAATAATGAAAAACCTGCATATTCCATAGCGTTCAGTTCTAGGCTTAAGTGTACAGGGGGTTGTGCAGATATCCATACATAGGATAGATGTAGATTTCGATGTTTCGATAACCTCTGATATATCCTTGATGTTTGAAAGTCATGACCAAACTTTTTAAAAACTTGCATCCCTCTTAAACAAGGACTTTCCTCACTCTGCAGATCAATTATATTCACAAATGGAACCCTAGAGGCTAGGTTAGCTGCTGCAAGCAAAGAAAGGGAACAAACCAAGAGTCGGAGCAGTATTGTGACTACACAAATCCAACAAATAGGAACATTCTATCCTGCTGAATTTGAACACCAGGTATTTGCCTTTTAGCTTTAGTTTTTGGAATTTGATGCATTCTTATTTATCGCTCAAAGGGATAGTGCTGTAGTTGGTGTACAATTGATTGTTAACCTCCTGTCAGTTTTGTGGAAGACAGAAAGTTCAGTTGCAAACAAGAATTAATTGATAAATGTAATTCCTTTGTTTCTTTTAATAGACCAAAAGAGTGCAGTTGCTAAGTTTTTAATACAATTTGTTTCATATCCATAAAAGTTAGAAGCAACTTGGAACTTGCCAGATAAGATTTGGATATAAATGATTCAGGTATCCTGCCAGGAACAGCTCGTCATGTATTTGGTTGAGTCGCCTTAAACTTTTTCTTTTCTAAAAGAACATATTTTGAAGTTTGAACTAACAAACAACAAAGGCAAGCTTTTTCTTACATCTTCATTTGTGGTTTTTGCTTGTTTCATGTGGCAAAGGAACCATGCTTGGGAGTTATATTTGTGCCTAAACTAGATTAACTCAAAACATTTCATGTTTTTTTAAATGTCACATGACTTTGGTATTTCTCTGTGCCCAAGATATTGACAGAACCAGGATGGTCTTGGCACCAGCCAATTTAGTAACAATAAAATGAAAGTAGTGGGTACAGATATTCTCTTCTGCAGAGTTTTCATTATTTTTCTTGCTATTAAGCATTCCTTTATCACTGGTGTCCCACCCAAAGAGATTATATACGCCTATCATTTTCTGATAGCTGAGTGGAAGTTATAGTTGAGATAACTAGCTCAGAAAAGGCATCCTAAAAAATGGATTAGGAGGGAAAGGTAATTATATAGTCTTAATTGACGAAAGTAATTATATTTCCTTTTTCACAAAATTCATTCTGGTAAAAACATGATTTGAACTGATCGTACTAAATTAAATATAAGGGAGTAAATCGAGTGACACCAAGAATTTAATAATTTGGGGTGCCAAAGGTGGAGTCAAAGTCATCGAGTTCAGTGTGGAGTATGGAAAAAGCACCTAAGTTTGATCTTGTTTGTTTCATTGGTTGAGATCACTTCTCATGTTTAATCTAGAGAGGTCTTCCAGACCTTGGGTTTTCTATAAGTTATCATTTTGTTGGAATTAGGAAAGATCATAGGAGACTAGGCTTGATATCAAGTCTGAGCATGAAAAGCAATCCGGCTTGCTGAATGCTTGGAAGGATAGACCAGGCTTTTGAAAGAAAAATTCAATATCGAGAAGATTAGATTGGTTCTTTGGAACATGGAAAGAAATAGTATAGATCTTAAGATAATCTGATATGCATTTTATGGTTTGAGAAGTATATAAGCGGAGAGGAGTAGAAAGAAGGAATTTGGAAGACAACTGTAGGAGCAATTTGACGTCCACTCGAAAGCAGCAATTCTTTAGCCCTTCAACATTAACAATTCACTATAAGTTTTCTATTTAGTGTTCACAACAACCGTAAAAGCTCATACAAACCATCATATGTATTCTAAAATGTGACTATTGTTATATGCTAATGTGCAGCAAAGACCCAGAAAGACCCCAACAGGTACGGTAGCTTAGAGGGTCAGAAATGAGAGGAGGCCTAAAATGACATGGATAAAAGATGTGAGGAAGGATTTGAGATCTAGTGCTGAAAAAGGACCTTATTCCTAATGAGAGTGAATATGAAGAAGGATTTAATAATGTCAACTGAGACAATTGGTTTGTAGAGGTCATGACTTTTACAAAAAACTGAGCTGATCATCCACCTAACATGTTTTCTCCTGGGTAATATTTCACCACTTTTGTTGCTTAATCACCCTGATACAGACCATATAATGACCTACATATTAGTTCTGAACCAAACTGGTTGAGGATCCGGTGATTATAAGCTTTTGACAACTTGAATGACATGATGTGTTGGATATTGATCATACATGAAATGCCGTCCATTACTGGAGATGGTTAAAATTGATACAAACATTTAGATTATCTGTACTCTGTTGTACAGACCTATTATGCAGCTGTTTCAAGTCTTGATTGAATGGCTTTCCGTGAATAAACAGTTCAATTTATGATCAGGCATCTCCTGCATGTGCCATATGATGCTTCATAATGCGGATCAATGTGCGTTCATCACATTTATGTGAAAGTTTCACATCATTTCAATAGGTTTCTCATCAATCATGTGAATGGCTTTCGCCAAGCCTTGACAATGAGATATATTTGCCTTTCAGACTTCGATGCCGCCATAATTTTCACCTGCAAACCTCAGGGCCAGAAGAAAGGTTCCCTGATCTGCGATAGGCATCTAATTTATAGTCATAATTATTGCAAATATTTTGACTTTATTGACAACAGATCTTGTCAAATCTCGTTAACATGTAACAAGTTCAGATGCTCATGATGTTCCTTGCTTCTAACTTTCCTGCTTAAACCAAAACACTTCCGTCAGTCTGCATAGACACTGAATCCTACTAAAACCTCTTTACAATGACTGTAGTTTATATGTTCTGCAGAAATTTGAGCTGAAGCGTAACCGATTTCTCCTGCAATTGATTGGAAGCATGCCAGAAGAGGAACTTATGACATCAAGCCTAGCTGCAAAGTTGAATGGCTATGCTGCTGCGCTTTGCCCTCCAAGAATCCAAAAGAAGATTGATGCCAAGATTGATGAGATACTAAAAAATGGTTGGCCTATATTAAGGGAGGTTTAGATGTGTTGGGGCAAGGGAGCTTTGGTGTGATGAATCTTGTCACATTAGTGTCTAAAGTCTTGTAGCAAAGAGCCATTAGCTTGTAGCAGGGTGAGGGTGGAAATTGGTGTTGCGTGGTGTATGTTTAGATGGTTTTGGGTGCTGATGATGCTGACATCTCCTTCCTTTGTTTTGTATCTATTGTTTATTTGCAACATTCTCTCTCTTGAGTGTAATGAAGCTGCTTCAGATTTGTATCTGGCTGAGTGAATTGGGAAATAACCAGACAATATCGATAATCTCCAGAGGACCAGAGCCGTCATGCTTTGCCGCAAAATTCCCTGATTGGCTTCCAATCTGATTGGAACCATGGGATCCCTTGTTGAGACTTCCATCTGTCACATAACTTTCTTATCAAAGCTAGCTAAATGAAAGTATAATGGTAGGTTTCTTGCTTTTTCTTGTTAAATTAGCCAATGTCTTAAAGAGTAAGACTTTGGAAACCTGCTGAGGTTTCAAATGAAAGGTGATTAACCGTAAATGTGCGTTATAGTTAAGGTTGAGTGGTGTTTAGTGATTGCATCTTATGAAAGAGGATAATACCATCCACTTGAGAGAAGGGTTTTATGGTATCGCCGGAGCCACAAATTAAGAAAACAGAGTTAATATACAGTTATATGCATATGATAAAGAAAAGGCATAAAAGTTCAACTTCCAATTCTAGCCTTTCCCCTCCAAAGAGAGAGATCATGGCTCCATTTGTAAAAGTTTTTGGAGGGCTAAAAAGCACTTTATGATCCTCACTTTTCGATAAAAAAAATATTTGGTAAAAAATTCGGAAAGCTGTTTTAGCTTTTTCAGCAAGCTAAAAGCAATTTTTGCAAGAAGCTTCATTTTGGAGCTTTCTGAAAAAAACACTTTAAGGTTCCTTCGGAAAACTATATAATAAATTTATGTATTAATATATATTATATTTTATTATACTCTGTTGTATAATGTTATGCAATGTTCTTTATGATCATTTTGTTATACCAAAAGTATTTTCTCAGTTTGTTTACCAAACACATGTTAAAGTGCCACAGCACTTTAGAAATATAGTTACTAAACAACAAACAGCTTTTTATTAAAACTCTACTTCAAAAAGCTTTACTTCCAACAGTTCTACTTTTAAAAATTCTACTGCCAACAATCTTGAAGAATAGGGCTTATGTGATTGTAAGAGCCCAATTATCCATAGGGTGCCCAAAATTTATATATTTCTAAGTTAAAGGCTGCGGACAGTCCCGGAACCTGATAAGTAACACAACCATCAAAAAATAAGCTGGTTTGGTTGCAGGCAAAATGCAATTCTTTATCAGCTCAATTTTGGGCATGGTCATACCAATCGTGGATAACTTTATATTCAGCCGGATAATTAGAGGATAAACAATGGTGAATTCAATTTTTAGGAATAAAGAATCAAGTAGAATTCAATAATGAAACTCTAATAGAATCCCACAGGGAAAAATTGAGCACAAACTCTGAACTTAATGATCCATGATGTTTATAATATAGATGATATCTAAATTTGCATTAAAAAAAACTAACTTAATTCATTCCAACAAAAGAAGTCAATGCAATACTAGAATCCATGATCACTCGGCAGATCAACCTGATGTATCTTGGCATGGTTATTCACTTGAGTGAAGTTTTGCTGTGGGTGATCTCTGTCAGGATTCTATTGATGAAATTTTGCGCATTCAAGAACCAAAAAACTTCGATGCAGTCATCATTCAAGCCTGCTTTGAGTGTCAATTACAGAAGACCTTGATGGAACCAATTTGCCATTCGAACCAGCCTCAAGCAAAGCCATTGGTGGTAGTGTCGTAAGTAAATCCAGATTTAGCATCACAAAATCTTTATGGGGCCGACTTCTCCCAGAGCTTATGAAATTTCCAGCACCATAAATATGTAAAGCTCATGAAAATATGTCAAAATAAGGGGAGAGGTGCACTGGCAATAGTAAGAAAGGAACTACAAATATTGGCTCCATAACAGAGACACTTAAAATTGTCATCTTTCTTTTTTATTTTTTTCAAATTCACATATACCAACTCCTCTTTTATCAGAACAGGATAAATGTCAACCATCCCCCTTGCAGTTTTCTTGGGAAAGAAAGGAGGAACAAGTAAAGCATGATGCTGCAACCAATCAAAGTAAACACTCAAATCATGTCCTTGTGAATCAAGAGACAAAGATATGTATTTCCAATTCAATGGTGTCCTTTTGCCTCCGCTTTTTTATGAGATTTTGCCTTTGCCTGGAAAAAGGAAGAAACATGTTATTGCTCACTACAGTTGTTTATTGGTGTGAGATCATGTACTTATGATATAAATATTTTAACAGTCTAATATGAACAAGATACCTTGGTGAAAATGCCATATTTCCACGAAGAATGCTATGGAGGTAAACAAGTTGTTTGTGGCTAAATTACCTTGGAGTGGAATAAACTAACAATTAGAGCTATGGAAAAATGAACGAATGACTATTTTAATATGCCTTTGGGAAGTAAAAATGGTGACAAGGTGACAATGTTTTGTGAAACATTCAAGCTTTCCTAATATCAAGCAGTGAAACACCAATTGTAAGGTCACCAAACACCAATTGTAAAGTCAAGATTAGACCGAAAGGTGTGCAGTGTCTCCAACCCATTACAATAATATACTGAATGGCTTTAATGTTCCCTGACCTGTGGTAGATTGCATGACATGCCATACAAGCCAATAATTCAAGGTTTAACACTTTCAAAGAAGGGAAAATAAAAATCCATGTTGCAGATCCACGGTAACACACCGACGAAAAAAAAATCCTTTTTGAAACAGTGTCTATGAGAAATGACTACCATATTCTAGATAAAAACTAAATATGTCTGACTCCTTTAACCAAACAATATATCCAAAATCATCATGAAGAGCATCAAATTGCTATGAACATTAATAGTAAAAATAAAGAAAAATGAAAACAGAGTGGCTGTTGTTAAGCAGTAATTGAGTTTTCTTTCTTGATAACCTCTATGGGATTATAAATTGGGCACCAATTCGTGCGCAATCTAGTTTCATAAAAATGATGGGTTAGTAAAGAATTTGATATTATATATATATAAAGTCCACATCTATATTTTAAACTCTTTCAGATAAAAATTTTACTAAAAAGAAATGCCCATGTCAAATGCTACTTGAATATTCTTCCATGGTTTCATTGTCCAATCCATGAATAAATAAACATTGCGGGTTACCTAACAAATTTAAATTTACTATTATCAACAAAAGTAATTAAAAAGAAGAAAAAGACAGGAAAAAAAACATGGTTCCTACCAATTCCAAGCTCCAATAAAATCATTTGTTCTGAGATAGGTCAAAAAGTATAACAAATCAAGCCATTCAAAAAGGGAAAGAATAGGGCAGTCCACAACCTTGCTAGATGCCTTTAAATAAAGGGCATCCCACAATCCTACCAGACAAGTACCTTTAGTTCCTAATGTAGTCCTCTATAATCAGGGCTTAATTTAGGGTTTGAGGGGATCTAAATCTGAAATAAGTTTCAAAGCAAGTTGCAGACAAAGAACTTACAAGGATAAGTAGGAAGAAAGAAAAGTGGAGAGGGGAATAGAGAAAAACAAATTTTGATAGGAAGAGGAAATATGAGCCAACATGCTCAACAACTCCTTAATGGTAGCCAGCCATAGGGTCGAGACAAGAGAGAGGGGAGGGATCAATGCATATAATCATTTAAGCTTTAAGGGGTTTGTAACGTCCATCTGCCCCATTTCCACTTGTCTCTCCTCTTCTTCAGTTTCCTATTAGTTGGCCCTTTAATAAAGGGCCTATATGCTATTTAATCCTAAGGTCGGACATCTAAGTTAATTTGCCACTTTACTCACTCAGATAAACCCTCCCTCAAAATATTATATTTGATGTCCAATCTCAATCATATATCAAATAAACTCACCAAAATAGCAAAATAAGGACTAAAAACTGCAAATCAAGCTAAATAAATTGAAAATAGAATAAACTCAGCAAATCAAAGCTTCAAAAATCCTATTGCATCAATTCATATCAGCAAAATACGACAAGAAATGATAATTAACATTATAAGCTTAAAGAAGTGCGAACAAAGAGATGGACTCCACAAAGCCCTCTTTCATAGGCGAGGAGAGATGAGTTAGATGAAGAGGATGCAAGAAGGAAAGAAAAAAAATTAAAGAGGAGGAAGCTCAAGAATAGGCAGAGACAAAAAGGAAGGAGCTGCTTAGATTAGAGTAAGAAGATGAATTTAAAAGGTATAAAGTTATTTTAATTTTAACTAAAATTATATTATATCCTACATATCCCCATATCTCCATTTTTCCTCTTGCTGAGTCAGACACTTGAATGTGTCCAAATCTGATTCCCATTTCATACAACACTGATTGATTGAACCCTACTAAATAAATAAAGATGACTCTAAAAGCCTCTCTGATGACTTGAAGACTCCACAAAACAATCATAAAACCAAGCAAGGTGCTTTGCAAAATAATTACTATATGACTTCCAAACAAGGTTTGGAAGCACAATGCCGATAGCTTATGCAGGACGGTACGGTACACCTCTATACCATATCAAAACATGATATGCTGCTAGAGGTGAGATATCAACTATACCATGTGTTGGTATTGTGTTTGCATCAAGTCCTATATGGTATGCCCAATACTAGGCTGTTACAGATCAATATTGCAAAACTTGCTCCTGAAGACATTAAGACCCTATTTCCCTATTCAGAAACAAATATCAAACTTCAAAATTAATATATATATGTGTATGTGTGTCATGTTCTAATAAAATTAATACTCTCCATAATACATCTAATTCTTCATTGTTTGAATAACTATGTAAATATACAAACAAAAAAACTCAAATATTTACTCTTACTCGCTACATCCCCTCCAACAAGAGAGAACTTATCCCCTAGCTCATCAGTGTTTTCACTTTACAGCATCTCATACAGGCTAAAGCCCAACGCAATTTGTGATTTCAATCTTATGACACTATGTGATCCTCACAGCCAAGTCTCCATCATGACAAAGAAAAGCACGATCAATAAGTGCTAAGAAAAACACAAGTGACAAGAAATAAACGCATAATAATAAAAAAACAAAAGATGCATTGAGACCTTATATATATAATAAGACCAAAAGCAAAGAAGACAAAAGCTTGCATGTTTGGAAAAGAAAGAAGGGTTTGAGCGGCAACATCATCTTTAAGATGGATAAGATAGATATGATGAAGGCAATGATAAGGAAGACAGAAAAAGGAGGGTTTTAATATAGGAGATAAGGAGCTTAATAAGGGGGGAAAGGAAAGCAAGAAGAGGAAAAGGAAGGAGTGCAAAGGAGCGGGGTTTTTGACCAATAGAACAATTAGTCATTAATTTTCAAATTATAAATTTTGAAATTCCAGGAAGCGATAGATATTAAAAACTTTCAAATCACTAACAACATTCATATGACATGGGGACTCTCCTCTCCAAATCACCCTTTTGCTTTAGAACAAAATCAAAATACATGATTAAATATTTAAATTTTTAGGTAATACCTGCTATCTTATAATATTTTTCCTCACTGCTGGGTGTCTCTCCTCTATAATTAGAAAGAGAGTATAGTATTTTTATAAATATGCATAATGACAATTTTAAAAATTGAAAATAATATTTTTTTAGTAAATTATGATATCTTGCTATTAGTCAATTAAAAAAGGTTAAGGATGACTAAGCCAATCATATCATGTGTGACAAAATGCTCGCCAATTTATTATAAAATGATTCCTTGGATACCTATTAGGAAAAAATGGTTTGCCATGAATACATTATATGTTATTTAAAATATAACAAATGAGAAAATAATCATTATAATTTCCATGAGACTGACACTCAGCACTGGACAAATCTGACCATAATTGTCAAAGAGAACTCATTGGGCCAGACCTGCCCAGCTGATATGTACATTATCTCACTAAAACCAAACCTAACACAACCATCAACAGGCATTTCTAGGGAGCGCATATCATATTGATTGCTCATGTCAATTTCGTATCAGGTTAAGATCAAGTCTTGACAGAGCAACAATCAGACTCTGCCTAACCTGACTCAATATCTCCTTGAAGCCCAACCTAGCCCCATCATATGGTTCAGTTTGTTAGCCTTATGAATTAAGTGTACTCCAGGACATGGTATTATGCTTATATAATTATAAAAGGTAAGATTTAATAATTTAGTAACGATACTTCATAAGATAATGATGCTTTCTTTGTGAAATTTATGAGGTCATATTAATTCGAATTCATGCTTGGAATAGCATTTGAGAAACAAGATGTCAATGGAATCTGGAAGATGTATGAGGAAATGCTGGCTTATGGGCCTGTTGAGAATGTGGATACTTTCAATTTGGTTATTTTTTTGTGAACCTTCTAAACTATTTGTTAACGGCATTATGGGGTAAATAATGCACTGTACAACATTGATACATAAATTGGCTAATTGACACCTTTTAAGGTTTTGGTGGCTAAGTGTTTCTCACTAAAAGTTGAGAGGATCAAAGTGTATATTTTCCTCATAATTATATGGTCCCCCACGATAATGTATATCAATGAGTCCAAAAACGTGGAATTTTTTTTCCCAATGGATAAGTAACAGTCCTGTGAGTCTATAAGCAAGATGGAGGAAGTTCCTAAACATAATGTACTATTACTAGGTTTAACAGATCTTGTGTGTATATCTGTACCTAGTCGTCATTCTACATCAAAGTTAACCAAAAAAAAAAAAAACAAAGAAATTTGTATGTGAGATGCCAACTCATCATCGCTACCAGCATCAAAAAATTTCGAAAGTAAAAACAATAAATGGACTATTTTACAAGCAACAATATGGTAATAAAATCTGTTTTGTAGTTGTTATCTGATTTATCCTCGATAGAATTCGTGAGTAAGTCATGGTCATCAATATACGATCACTTAACGAGGATGCCTTCAAATGGAAAATTAGAAACAACGAGCACTTCTCATATGACACACATGTTTAAAACAATCTGCAAACACGCAATGAGAACACAATCTTGGCTGAATAATCCAGCATGATGCATATAACAGCAAGAGCAGCAACCATAATTATAAGCACACCAATAAATGACATAAAAAAATCTTAAAAGAATTAGATCAAAGATGCTGGCCTTGATCTAACATAATACAAAAATATGAATCTAATCACATCATTCCAGTCCGAGATCCAGCAGATAACAGGATATTTCTCTCCCGATATCATGCTATAAAAATGGATAACGATTGGCAAATGGATAGAGGATGAAAAGAAAGGTTCCAATCTGATACCTGGAGGTAGGACAGCTTCATGCTCCCGTAGAAGATGCCGAAGGTGAACGCCGATGCGCGAGCTACCTATCAAAGTTCGCAATCATAGAGAGAGGGATTCAGAAACGAAACCCGAACAAAGCATGGGAGGGAGGAATGAGAAAAAGAGAGGGAGAGAGACTGACGAAGGCGAGGGTGCTGACGCCGGAGTAAGGGCCGGGAATCGCCATGGATGAGGGGAGAGAATGGGCAGGGAGAGATCTAGAGACTGATCGGGTGATTATGTGGGAGACGCCAAAACCCTAGTGACGGACGCTGGGACTGTTCTTTTTTTTTTTTCCTTCCTTATTACTGTTTTTCCTCTTCCTTCTTCTTCGTTTTTTGAAAATATTACACGGCAGGGGCGGTAGTAGTGGTACCACCGAAGCCCGCTTAATTGCGAAGTTCTGATAAAATCCGGTTAATTAATATTAGTATGATAAAATTAATTCTATTTTAAATATTTTCCGTCATGTTTAAATTCGACCTGGTTTAGGTTGAGATTAGATGTAACTTTTTTCGAAAAAACAAGAGGATATTTCATATTTTGGCTAATGCACATAATTTGTATGTTGGTTAAAGGGTGTGGATAAGAAAGTTATCTAGCTGACCAATCAAACACTACTAAAAAATGAATAAATTTAATAGTTAATAGCCGAAGAGGTTCTCAACTAGATTAGAATTGTTTAAAAAGGTGAAATATTTTTTACCATTAAAAAGTCTCACTCTGTCTTTACTCTTTTTTTTTCTCACCGTTTCTCAATTTTGTTCTACTAACCATAGGAACGCCAACCAGATAGCGAATGAAGTGGTTGGCTGGTTAGAGAATGAATATGAATGGATAAAAAGTTACTTAAGAGACAGCTATTCAACATTCAAACATAGCCTATAAGTACTTTTATGTAAATCACTTTTAAGGATGATATCAACTCTTTCTCATCTCCGAAAAGTTGATGTCATATAAATCTGAAGCAATAAATAACTCTTTTTTGGTACTTTGGGCAAAATTTAAATAGGACTCGAAAAATGATTGATTATATTAAAAGATTTTTTTAGTGACTTTTATATAATTGATCAATTAAATAATTCATGAAATTAAAAACTAATAAAAATTTGTTGATAATTAGTTCTTTAAGATCATTGAGTGGTTTTCTTAGTTCTAGAGAAAGATAGGGAGATCTATATAAGATAAATTACCTAGATTCGAATGCCTAGAGATGCACCATTCAAGATTTGAACCCTAAACTTTTATGAAAAAGAGAGGTGCCAATAGTAGGGCATTGCATAGTTGATAGAAACTTGGCCTTTTCTGTAATGAATAATATTTGATCTAAAATATTCAATCTGACTGCGTTGTGGTATCCACTCTTCTGACACATACAAGCCTCCAATCACTTATTTGAGGATTCTCTTGAAACTTCAAATATTTTCCATTATCAAGTTAAGCATTTGTTCCCCCAGCATTACAACATCCCATTACGTAACTATTATTGGATATTAATATTCCTACCTCCTCTCGGAGATTCATTAAAGTTCACAATTTTCTTCACAGGACATGAACAAATTATTTAAGTAAAGCGTGCTCATCTCCATGAGCGCATCCACTAATTTGGAGAGATCCGATGATAACAATCGGGGAAAACAAGCATACAGTTGACAAACCAAAAAAATACTCACTGAAACAATATACTTCGAGCCACCGAGTTCAAGTGCTGGTTGGCACCTCTCCCAGCAGCAATTGAGCTCAGGAGAGGTTCCCAGTTTGATCACAGGCAGTGTTGGTTTGCAATTAAAGATAAACAGCGAACTGCAAATAAATCATATATAGCAACTGCAAATAAATCATATATAGCACTAATCCACCCATTAAGGTCCTTGAATAGATCCCATGGGCAAAACCTCCAAACTTCAGTACAAGACCAAGAGTAGAAACCAGACGAAGCTGACAATCTATCCATAGAACTGAAACCACCATAGATATACAATGAAGTATACTTCCATCAATGAAGTTTTCTACTTCAATATATCTGCCATCGATCTATCTATAGAACTGAAACCGTGACTAGAAACTAGAGGAAACTAGCAATCTCTCGAATGGAGATCACAATAAGTTGTATAGAGTAATTACAATTTATGTATTTGCCATTAGTCACCACCCACTTGCCTTTTCCAAGAGTCCTCCACAATTAGCTCATCAACTCCCCAATCTTCATAGCTGCCAGTGTCACATAATGGTTCAATATTATTATTCATGATGATGAGCTGCCTCTTGATTTCACTGGCAGAAAAATAAATACAAACCATTCATACCTTCCATCAGGTAAGTACCGGCGAATGGTGAAAGGAATCTTCCGTTCCCTAAGCTCCTTCATTGCGATCTGAAAACAATGAAGAATAAAATGGATGGGCAACCACGTAAGTGTACAGCTCCCGTCAATATAAGAGAATATTCCTAGTTACCATACCAGCCAAAAAATAAAATAAAACAAAACAAGTTTGTTACCAGATCAGAAAAGAGCATTCATTAACAAAGCGAACACTATGTTAAATTGCACTATGCTATGCCATAAACAGTGATCATGGTACTTCCGAGGCCAGGTTAACTTGTGATCACTGAAGTATGGCTGGTTGCATGTCAATATAGAACATGTACGTAAATCATTCTATTGGGGCATTATAACGGTCAGGAGTCAGGCGAACAAATTACAAACTTTTAATAGATTTATAATAGTCCAAAAAAATAATCTCCATAATATTTCCAGACATCTAGAATCTAAAAGACTGCCAGGAAAGATATTGCAACCAAGGAGTAAGAAATTTGCTTTTCCCTAACAGTTTATATAATAGGTGCCATGATTGGTTGATACCATATCATGAGACCTAAAACCAATTATCCATAAATGGCTGCCCCATAAAACTTCAGTAATTCTTTATACCTTGATAAGAGATCCATAAAGCAATTAATGACAATTGCCATTCAGGAATATTATCCACAATATGGTGCCATACAACTTCACACTCATGGAGCCTTAAACATTAGAAATCATATTTATAGTCTCCAGGGAAACACCGTCATGCAAACCAGTATTCCTAAGAAAAAACCTTGACCAAATAATCCAATTCAATTCCTAAAATAGAGAAATGCACAAGCAACAAAACTAACACCTGAAGATATTCAGAAACCGCTAGAGTAATAAAATAGGTAATAAAATAAGGGCAAAAAAGTGGGAACTACTAGAAACCAATTTGCAGGTGCTCTCCAACGTGTTTACCATATGTTTTTCAGCACCTATTTCATTTCCTGAAACCTCCCTCCCTCCCTCTCTCACAATAGTTTCACGCATCATGTACAATCTACCAATTGGCAATTGTCTTTTTTGAGTAATATGAGGCCTACAGGTTATTCCACCCCTAATGCACTAGGTTTGCAAATAAGGTCCAGCCGATGTTGCCTTGGCCCAAAAATATCAGGCAGCTCGAGTGAGCGAGTATAATAGTCTAATTATGATAGCAATAGATACAAAAATCATGTATACAGAGAATTTTTAAATATGTGATCATGTAAAAGTTTATAATTATGCTGTAATGTATCTACTTATGTGTGCCACTGCTCAACCAAGGGGCTTACCTCCAGTGGATCAGTCTCCCCCTCCAGCTCAACCATCACAGGAGCATTCATACTGTTCAATCAAGTTCAAATGCCACAACAAATTTAATACCCTGATATTCAATGGACACATATTTAAATGTTATGACACAAGTGTGGGTGGAAACCTAATCTGAAGAGCACGTGTACCCAAGATTCTTGCACGCTCATACTTGGTCATGTACTTCGTAGTTCTCCGAGGTCGTTCCACTGGTGCTTGCTCCTCCTTTTCTTCAGCTCCTGTGCCTACAAAAGTATCAGGAATTTCTTCATTGCTATTATCTGCATCCTCCTCTGCTCCTTCCTGTACAATTACCAGCCAACATCTTCACTTGTTTGAACTCAACACAAGTGAGAATCTTTATTTAGTGCTTTTTCCAATATATCCATACCTCAATCTCAGGCTCTGGAGGCTCATCCTCATATCTGCAGAAGCCATCTTACTAAATCAGTGAGATGGAATGCTCAAAAACGTCACAGAGTAGAACCATGACTTAGTTGTGATGATTACTAAATTTATCCATTTGCAACAAGAGACACCTAATGCGAATGGTCTACTGATATAAAACCCATAACACACTGATGGGAGTAAAATAACAATGAATATTAATAAAATGGAACTGATGAATTTCAGATACCATTTTAGGTCAGTGATGTAAAGAAAGGAATATTTAACTTCAACATCATAATGAACTACTCAACCAGAGGTGCTCTAATAGCTTAATAGTCACACCCAAATCTTCTTTCTAATAGTTGTGAAGAAACCACAACTATAAAGCATTAGATGCTCCAAATATAATATTCTCTTTGTTTGCATTTTTGTATTCAGTTCTGTAAAAAAAGTGCATGCTTTCTGAATTCTACATAAGGTGAAGAGAGTGCATCAAGTCTTGTAGGAAAAACAACCACATCTGAATTTCCATCTTGAGATTACAGTGAGTAAGAGAACGGCCTGATCTTAAGCTGACAGCATGCATATTAATTAACTTCATCATTGAGATCGATACCACTATGGTTCAGCTTTGCCACACTTTCATGATCTTTCATTTTTCATGAAAGATGCTAAGCTTAGCTATTTTAATCAAAATGTGGTTTCAGAGAGAGAGAGAGAGATTGTGAAATTATCCAAAAGACAGCTTGATGCTGCTTTTCACATTGATCAAAGCCTTGAAGAAATTCAGGATTTTATTCAACAAGAAAAACTGAGGTTTTCGAGTATTTGAAATTAATCCAGATGTCACCAAACATTATAAGAAAATCCTGAGATACAAACGAAAACCTGTATGATGAGTACAAATGCTTCGAGCAACTAGGCCAGAATGATTCTAGCTCCCAGTCATGATGCTGGTGAGAACCAAAATATCTCGAAAGATTCTCTACATATATAATGCAAGCTCTTAAACGATGTCTCAATTGACCAAGCAAGTTATAAACCCTGTAGCCACCTGCTGTCCCTTGCAAATCCAGCGGACTAATGTAGTTGAACTGCCCTCGTGGTAAATGCATTCAGTTTCATTTTTATTTTTTTACTTTTCAGCAAAAAAAAGTGGTGGCAATTATGTATTGTGTACCGTGAATGGCTGGTTTGACTTACATGGGATGTCTAACTTTTTAAGAACAACAAGAAGAGAAGGGGGAAAGTTATGACCAATTTCTCAAATGTGAAAACTGTTTTTTAGCAACAAAGATATTGAGAAGAACAAGTTGGGACAGAAAGGTGAAGGAACGAGGTAGAGAGAGAAGGAAGAGGGACAAAAGAATGAAAAAAAGAGAAAGAAATGTAGGCAAAGTAAGTAAAAGATAGAGAAAGAATAACAGACTTCCCTTTATATGGGTGACTACCAAGTGGTCGAACGACACTGATATGTTTAGAATATTTTTTATTGGGTGATATGTCAAACATTAACCACACGAGCATGCCATCAATTAAATTGTTGCATATGTCATGAAGAACATGAGATATCAAACTCATCAAAATATTGATATAAAAAAATCAGGAAAAGGATGATGTCCCTTTGTTTTTATTTTTTTACTTTTTTCTGATTGAATGATTCTGAACACTAAAACATCAACAATGGTCCTTGCATCACACTGCCCAATAGCTCATGTTTTTTCATTCAATGTCTTTTACCAGTTACCAATCACGTATAACCAAATTCCGTCACAAAGCTTATTAGCAAAAGCGACACACTCTCATTTCTTCATGCAGCAGCAAGAATTCATCCATCTTTTTGGAGTTTTACTCCATTCATAATTCCATACAGAATTTCACTACCTATTATAAGGCAACAGTTTTACTCATCCTTCAACACTAATCATCCACTCTTGAATATATAACAACTTAATTCACCCAGCTTGCAGGATTTTTTCTTAAATTTTCTTTAAGACTTGACCTCAAAAACAACAGAACACAGTAGAAAATTTTCCTACTGATTTATGGTTACTTGGTAAAAAAATAAACCAAATGGCACTATTAAAGCAGTCCACTGGGATACTAACAAATAATGTTCCTACACTGCTCTGCATCACTAACAAGTCAAAGTCGTGTTCCTTCTGAATGACCTCATCAATATTCCCCCGTCTTTGGAGATTTTCAAATGACCACGAACCCTAATTCACTACTGAACCAAATTACGTTAAAACTAAGATATTCTCAAGCCAAATCATGATGAAATGTGTCGACCTGATTCGAAAATTATCAAACTTCAAGATGAAATTTTAAAACCGACGCTCAATTTGCTAAAATCTGAACTTACGAAGAGATCATAAAATGAAAGAAAGAGATATAACAAGACGAAGATTCCAAATTAGATATCGGGATTCATAACTCGCTTTCCCCTTCTGTCAAAATCATGCATAACACTAAAGTTAGATCAAGTTTTCCATGCATGCAATTAACTAAACCCTAACCCTAAAACTTTAATGCCCCTTCATGGTATTCAGAGATTCTAACACTCCGTCTACCGAAATAACAAATCAAAAGAAATATCTTGCATCGAATAGATTGAGGAAAGAACTCGCGTGAAAAAGTAAGGAAATCTTTCAACAATAATACTAAAAAACCTCAAGGAAACACCGAAAGGTAAAACCAATCCCTCAAGACTAAGAGAAGCAGGAGAGAGAGAGAGAGAGAAAGAGAGAGAGAAGGGGGAGGGGACGAACCCCATGTCCATGTCGTTGTAGTCGTCGTCCGCCATTGGGAATTTGGAGACCTCGCTCTCGCTCTCGCTCTCTTCCCCGACCAAACCTCCGCCGACCGCGCGCTACTTTGAAGGAACAGCGAAGTATCTAATCACGAGGGTCCGGCGAAACGACGAAAGCACCCCTCCCCTCAGCGTTAGAAGTTTCTGGAAACTTAGGAGGCATGTAAACGGGTCGGGTTCAAGTTGGACCCGAATAAATCTATCCAACCAACTCAACGGATCCAAGTGAGATCCAATCCGTCACTCCAATCCGCAAACCCATTTACAGACCCGTCCTAACCTAGACCCATACCCGACCCCGAACCCGACCCCAGACCCCGATAAATGGGTTGCATGTGGGTCCTCTCTTAGGGCTTTTAGACGGACCCAATCTCGATCCCAGTTAATTAACAGGTTATTTATATATATAACATATTAGTTTGAATTATATATCTCTTAGTATATATGAGAATTTTAGTTTAAAACTTAATGGGATGGAAAGAGTAAAAACGGCCACATGTTTGAATATGTTTGAGTATATCTTTTCAATTTTTTAATTATTATTGTATTGTTAACTATTAAGTGCTTGTTGGTCATAATTTAATTTTTGGATATATTATAATTAGTTTATCAAAGTATAAATGCTTTTAACTTGATTAATCTTTCAAGATACATGTCTGATGCTAGATAGAATCTTGATTTATGCTCCAACAAGACCCAAAGACTTCATGATTTTTATGATATCTTTTTATAACCCAATCTGAACTTGATCTAATCCTTCTATGGCCATGTAGAGAATAGAATTTAGACCTAAAACCATAATGGCGCCCTATTACACATGATATTTGGATTTGTTAACAATTGGATATCCAATCCAAAAAAAAAATGATAAGATGATTTAAACGTTGGTGAGGAGGGAAGAAGTTTGTTTCAAGTAGTATCTTATTCAAGAATTTTAAATGAAAGACTTGAGATCACTGGCTTACTTCTTGGATCTTAAAATTACATGAAGCTCTGATGGGTATTATTTATCAAAGGCTAAATATGCTTATGATCTCATTTTTAGAGATGGATTAACAAATAGCAATGGCAAGATTACTTCTATACCTCTTGAGGCTCATGCCAAATTAATACCTAGTAGTAGAACTCCTCTTTTTGATACTATTCGTGATAGTTAGTAGGTGGTTTTGTATATCTCACAGTTACTTGCCTTGACATATGATGAGAGCACAAAAGTACGATCTACATACTGCTTAAATTACTATTATTACTAACCTGATAATGATAAAATTGCTGATTTAATATTATATTTTTGTTGAGTGCAGATGATCGTAAAATCAAAGCTGAAATGCACATTGGGTCCAAAAAGATGCATCGCCGCAGGTGAACAGCCAACCGTATGGGATCAGCCCCAGTTGCACACTAGAAGGAGCATTAGCAGATTAAGTGCAGCCACATGCAGCAACAGCATACCCTTTGTTGAGTCTATCAGTTCATCCACGCATGCACGTTGTTGTGATCTCCTTCCCAGGCTGCAATAACCTCTGTTACCCAAACAACCAGATTAACAAACTTTGTTTTCCCATGCTTATCTGAACCGCTTTGTATAACTTATATATTAGTACTGTAGATGATACCAGGAATATATCGAATATCTTTTTCCCTCTCTGAAACAT
>JAOXJJ010000025.1:3617-21726 GCA_025769935.1 Phoenix roebelenii
ATCCGCAGTGGGTCACGAACGCACCCACCGCTTCGTGGGCCAGCACCTCAACCTGCGGGGCCCACGACTTCACCACCAGACCCCTGTCCTTGGTCCGTTCCAGAAACCCCACGGGCAAAATCGCCTCCAGATCCGGTTCGAGCCGTGGCCCGGGAAACATGGCCGCCTGGTCTCCGTTCCGTGGGGCCCGCACCACCCACAGAAACCTGCGTCTGCTTCTCTCTAATCCGGTGGCCGTTTCCTTAAGCTGCTCCGCGGCAAAGGAGCCCCCGCTGCCGAAGCACAAGAACACCACGCTCGCCTTCGGCTGCGAATCAAGCCATGTGATGCACTCGTGCTTTTCTGATGGCTTCCCTTCGGCAATCAACGGCCCGATGCAGTAGGTGGGAGGCATCGGACGGCCAGGAAGGCAGACGCCGTCTCTGAGAGCCGTCACCGCCCGCGGCTCCAACGACTCGAAGGTGTTGATCAGGATGCCGTCGAATCTCGGTAAGCGCTCGAAGTGGAAGAGGAGACGTTTGTAGGACTCGTCGTTCCGGTCTTGGACTTGAGCCGGCAAATCGGACGCCGGAATCGGCGAGAGGCCGGGGAAGTTGATCGGGGCGTTGCCGAGATCTTTTATGTTGCCGGGAGCGGCGGACTGGAGGATTGGAAGGTAGAGGAAGGCGGCGAGGTTGGAGGCGCCTGTGGAGAAGAAGATAGAGCAGGGGAGACCTACCTCGGCGGCGACGTCCAGGGACTCGGTGCAGAAGAAGTCGACGACGAGGGCGCGGACAGCGGAGTTCTCGGACAGGGAGGTGAGTACGGGGCGGAGGTGGGTCGTGGCCTGGTGGAGCATGTCGAACATGAGGACCACAGGGTCGGTGGGAGGGTTGGGGGGTAGGGAGACGGGAGGGAGGTGGTGGAAGGAGAGGGAGGGGTTAGCGGAGGCGGCGGCGGCGATGAATGAGTCGTCGGAGCCTTGCTTGAATGGGGTGTTGATGATGAGGACAGTGACGGCCATGCCGTCGCGGAGGAATAGCTTGGCCAGCTCCACCATGGGCACCAGGTGGCCCATGCCCACCGCCGGGTAGAGCACCACCCTTTCCTTCATCGCTAGCTAGCTTTTTTTTGGCGTCCGAACTGCCGGAATTAGTGGCTGACAGGGCTCTGTGAGAAAGATGAGCGAGAGGTGGAGAAGGGATTTTAAAGAGGCGTTCTGCTTCCTTGAGCTGAAAGCCTTCTGAACACTTCAGACAATTTGTTAATTAATCATGTCTGATCTCCGGTCAAAGGTGTATTATTTATTAGGTTATCCTATGTCCCTAAAGTATTTTATCCTTATCTCATTAATTATTTCACTCCATTGCTGAATTATACTTGCTCTTAATCTTGATTTAAAGAATTAGATTATTTTACTTCTTCGTTATCGATGGCGCACTTTGATCATCATAGCGTACCGTGTATTATTGCGTTATCGATGCTTTGTCGTATTCCAGAAATATGTGAGAGCCTGCCGTGTTCACGATAGATGACGTGGCAGCTATCCCCAATGGTACCATATTATATGATGCAAAAACCAAGCTCCTCTAGATGTGAACGTGTGGGACCCATTAATATTTTCTTCTACATCTATCCTCTCTCTTCTCTTGGAAGGCAATGCCGGTTCAGTTATGGAATTGCAGGCTTACGAGATTTATATTCTTTTTTTAATAGAAAATAAAATAAAAATAGAAATTTAGATTTTAAACGGATTTGAAACTTGAATTCCTTAACCACTATAACAATATAACATTACTAGAAATACAAAAATATGTTAAATCAAATAAAATATATTTTATCTAAATGTTCTTTTTAAGCAAGTTACTGTATTTCAAGAATTGGTTCTCAAAAAAAGAAAAAAAAGTAGTCTATTCTTTTCTCACAATGAAATAAAAAGAAATATACTTCATTTTATTCATTTGATATTTTCAAACTTCACTAGATAAAATAATTAAAGATATTAAGAAGTTAAACATAAATCTGTCAATACTCATGTAAATTTTTTATAATATATATAATTCCAATTTATTGCATAAAGGTTTAAAAATAATCTTGTCAAACCAGTTGAACGGGTAGTTGCATGAATGATGTGGTGACCAAGTCTAGGTTGGTCACTTTTCCGAGTTTAATAAGTACGATAATTGGAATAACATGATGTCTATTTTTTTATTAAAAATTACTATGATGGTAAATGGGCTTACAAGGTAGCTTTTTTTAGACAAAAACTATTGTGATAGGTCAACTACTAACATGAAAATTTTTTCTATGGCTCCAAGATGACAAGTAAAAAATTATTTTGTAGGTTATATATTAATTTTTAATTTATCTTAGTACAGTTCCCTATCAAACAAAATCCATTTGCACATCCTTTTTAATTCTTAAATCCAACTAATATTGTGTTTTGAGGTCTAAGAATTTAATTAGTATTTATTTACTATTATTTTTTAAAATTGGCACATTTGTATAGTTTACACTTGGTCATTGGGAAATTTCTTAGAAGTCATCAACTTAGCAAAAATTACAATTTAATATAAATCTAATTCAAAGACTTCTTGCATTAGTATTACTTTAATGAAAGAAATAGAACGGAATTCATAAATAGTTGTTGTTTAATGGAGATGCATTTTAAAATAAATTGAGAACTAACATGCAACCAGTAGATAATGTTATATATTTTTTTCATGGAGTGATAGAGTTTTGTAATAAAAAGAGATATATCATTAGTTTGTACCAAACCTTAGTTGATGTCAAATGTCGCCGATCCTCCCTTCAACCCTTAATTGTGCTGAGCCCTACTCTTATGAGCGTGACTCTCGATCTATCTAAACTTTGAGACCTTTCTTGAGTGGGACATGGTGGGTATAGAGTAGTGGATTGGAAATATAGCCCATCATAGAATTAAAAAAGAAAAATAAAAAGGGAAAATGCTTTTCTCCAAAAGGTCGTATTATAAGCATCATTACCACCATGGAGTTGTGTAATACCTTTTATGAAATGGAGGACCTGTAGTTTCTCGTTACACCAATTATTTATTGTACGATTAAGAAAGCAAAATTAGTAAACTTGGATCGTTAACCAAACCCACGAAACGTTCAAGTCACTGGCTTATTGGCACAACCACCAAATGAAGCCGACAGAGTAAATTAAGCTTAGAAATATAATAAGTATATATGTCTTTTTTCTTTTTTCTTTGCTTTGACATAAGTATATATGTCTTTGCCATGAAAAGAGCGAAAGTGTGGATAATAAGCTTCGATTTCTTTAATGACAGGGGCAGCGTAAGCGATGACGAATCACGAGGTGAGCGGAAACAAACCGGGCGCGAGAGCAGCATTTAACTTGGGTCCGCGCCGTTTTGGCCCACAAGCCTCAAAGGGCATATTTAGTCCGGATTTGTAGAAATTTCTCGGCTTAGGATAAATATCTGGGTTTCTTTTTCTTCTAAAATAATTTGCCATAAATGAGGCCATATAGTCTGGTTTCATTGATCTTTTTATAGGTATGTTTGACTTAGAAGGCCATGTCTATACCAATTTAAGTGGATTTAGAAAAATTAGAGTGCGTAAGACTTTGGATTCAAATTTAGTTCAATATTTAGTCTCTATGGGAGTATAAATAGAATAAAATATTCTGATACGAATCAGATATTTATTTAAATATAGATATGGAGATGAATATGAGTAATAGCTAGGCGCACAAATTTCAAACTATATCCGAATGGATCTGACCATTTTAACCAGAGACATAGCAAGCTTTCTTAAAAAAAAAAACTGTTAAATGTTAAGAACAAAAATCCATTCATCCGCGTACTCCGTTGGCACCATTCTTGATAACCTTCACCACCTCCACCCACGCCGCCTTGGACGACCCTCCATCCTTCCACGCCTCCTTGGCCTTCTCTGCCATCACCGCCGCTCGCTTCCTCAACTCGTTCCCTCCTTCCGACTCCATCACCCACCTCACCTTCGCCTCCACCTCCTCCGCTCCGACCAACTCCTTATCGTATCCCTCCACCGCAACCGCCAGGCCTATATCCTGCACCAACATCACTTTATTCATCCTCTGTTCCGCGTAGAGAGGCCACCCGATCATCGGCACCCCGGCGGACACCCCCTCCAGCGTCGAGTTCCATCCGCAGTGGGTCACGAACGCCCCCACCGCCTCGTGAGCCAGCACCTCAATCTGAGGGGCCCACGACTTCACCACCAGACCCCTGTCCTTGGTCCGTTCCAGAAAGCCCACGGGCAAAATCGCCTCCAGATCCGGTTCGAGCCGTGGCCCAGGAAACTTGGCCGTCTGGTCTCCGTTCCGTGGGGCCCGCACCACCCACAGAAACCTCTGTCCGCTTCTCTCTAATCCGGTGGCCGTTTCCTTAAGCTGCTCCGCGGCAAAGGAGCCCATGCTCCCGAAGCACAAGAACACCACGCTCGCCTTCGGCTGCGAGTCAAGCCACGTCATGCACTCGTGCTTTTCTGATGGTTTCCCTTCGGCAATCAACGGCCCGATGCAGTAGGTGGGAGGCATCGGACGGTCGGGAAGACAGATACCGTCTTTCAGCGCTTTCACCGCCCGAGGTTCCAACGACTCGAAGCTGTTGACCAGAATCCCGTCGAATCTCGGGAAGCGCTGGAAGTGGACGAGCAGGGCTTTGTAGTCGTCGTCGTTGCGGTCTTGTAGGGGATCCGGCATCTGTGATGCCGGGATCGGGTGGAGGCCGGGGTAGTGGACGGGGGCGTCGCCTAGGTCTTTGAAGCTGGTAGAAGTGGTGGAGTGGAGGGTCGGTAGATATAGTTCGACAGCGAGGCTGGTGGCGGCGGAGGTGAAGAATAGGTAGCAGGGGAGATCAAGCGCGGTGGCGACTTCGAGGGCGTCGGTGCAGAAGAAGTCCACGACGAGGGCGCGGACGGTGGAGCTCTCGGAGAGAGATTTGATGAGGAGGCGGAGTTGGGCGGTAGCTTCGCGGAGGATGTCGAGCATGAGGGACATGGGAGTGACGGGGTTGGAAGACGGAGAAGATTCGGGTTGGAGGGAGGCGGCGGGGACCTGGTGGAAGAAGAGGGAGGGGTGGGCGGCGGAGGTGGCAGCGATGAAGGGGGCGGAGGAGCCTTGCTTGAAGGGAGGGTCGACGACGAGGACGGTGACGGCGAGGCCGTCTCGGAGGAAGAGCTTGGCCAACTCCACCATGGGCGTCAGGTGGCCCATGCCCATCGCCGGATAGAGCACCACCATCTCCTTCATCGCTAGAAAGAAACTAGTGGTCGGCTAATAGAGCACCGAGAGGAAGGTATGGGAGAGTTGAGGAAGAGCTGCTAGCTAGAGATAGCGTAAAAGAGCTTTATCCAGTTCCGCGGGCCACCGATGGCACTATATATATATTATGGGTATAGAAAAGGAGACCGGAGTTGTGGAGAAATTCTTTTCCTCAACCTGTTTTGCTGAGGAGATCTATACTTTGAAGTTTATACAGTCAACAACTAAACGAGTAATAAAACGCGCGAACCAGCTGCGTTTATATTGCTTGTAATCCACGTCAGTGGCTGCTCTTAGAATATCCTTTTCGGAGTTCTACATAATTCTTTTCCCCGTTTCCTTTTTGATCAGGAACGTCGCGAACGATATTGATGGAAGAACCAGCTTGAAACTAAAAGTGCAGGTTGGCGGTGAAAGAACAAGATGGTCCAATCAATGACAAGTAGTGCTTGTTGGGTGGATAGAAGATGAAGAGAAATGTTGCATCCGCGACGAAGTCAGCAGGATTTGGAACGCCATCGTGTGGCGAAATTAGAAAATTCGGCTTGCTTTTCGTAAACGTAAGCAGTGACGCCCTGGAGAATGGAGCCACTCGGAAATTTTGGGATCGGCGAGGTGTTGAAGGAAGACTTAGAAGCCGGTATTGGTGACTATAGAAAGTTCTCGCAAGAGATCGTATGCAAAACTGATCCTAACGCGGAGCATATTAGTCATTGGTCGATGACTCCAAGTTGGAGACCAAATCCTTGGTTTGGTTAATCTTTGAGCAGTAAAATAGCTCGAGTTAGATTTTAGAATTTTGAATTTGTGGAGGCTTGTCTTACGTGTTTTAAACGGTATTTGAGTCCAGAACAAATACGTTAGTCGCCAAGCTAGCATATATGCTGCCTTATTTGGTCTTCTTACTTAATCTTACATAATATATGAATATTAAATATGATCGTGACGTCCTTCTGAAACATCTATCTCCAAATGGAAATTCTAACTAGATATTCAATTTAAAAGCAAAAATAGGATTTACAGTCGTGATATTAGATGCGTGGCCCGATCCTCCTCCAAAGTTGAAGGCTCTGATCAAATAACGAACACAATTAGCTCATAATCGAGAGAGAAAGAAAGAAAAGAGAGAAAAAAAGAAAAACTAGATCTTGGTCTAGCACTACAAAAAAAAATATCTTTTTCGGCGCATTTTAGAGCCAATACCGATGCTTATAAGCATCCGTAATTTTGGCACCGACACTTTTAAAAATGTCGCAAAAGCGTCGGTAGGAGGAGAGTGAAAAATTTTGTGCCGATGCTTTTTAAAAGCGTTGACAAAAATGGAAGCTTTACTAATGCATATAAGCGTCGGACTATCTTAGATTCTGCGGATGCTTATAAGCATCGGTCTCTGCTGAGCAATCTCATATATATACTCTTTGAAGAATTGGGAGTTTGTTGTCGATGAAGAAGTATAATCAAGTTTAGAAAATTGAAGCCTAAAAATATGTTTCTTTTACAAACTCCATCAATAAGATGCTGCAACAAAAGAACATATTATCTAATCTGGGTGCTAATGATGTTTTTTTGATAAATTATAATAAATTACATATAATCTCATCAATGATGTTTTTTTTTTATAAATTACAATAAACTGCAAAAGATCCTCTAACCTCATCTAGGTTCCATATATAAATTACAAATTACATCACTTAACCCTAACCCCATCTCAGGAAAGCTCTGGTTGCCCAAGAATACCATGGCATCGCATGGCTGATGTTACACCTGTGACTTTTCACGCTCCTCGTAGCAAGCCATGAGCCCCTCGACCAGACGGCCATATCTTCGTACGACAAGCCCCCCTCCGCCACCGCCCTCCTGCCCAATTCTGCTAGCTCTCGCACCCTTCTCCTCATGGCTACTACTTCCTCCCTGCCGCCAATGAGCTGCACCGCCGCCCTCGCCACCGCGTTCGCTGGTACCACTGCCTTCTCACTGTCGGCCACGCTCTTGAACCCCTCCCACACGGGCTTCGCTATCTTGAGCATGTCCACCAGTAACTTTTCTAACACGAACTGCTCCGAGTGGAGGGGCCAAGTGGCCAAGGCCATCCCGCTGCACACCCCCTCCATCACCGAGTTCCACCTGCAGTGGATCACAAACCCCCCCACAGCCCGATGGGACAGAATCTCCACCTGCGGGGCCCATCCTCTCACCACCAGGCCCCACCCGACGACTCTCTTCTCGTAACCCTCCGGCATCCACTCATCTCCTCCGCCGCCATCGCTGCGCACCGCCCACACAAATGGGTGGCCGCTCGTCTCCAGCCCAAGCGCCAGCACCTGGAACTGCTTGTCGCTGAACTGGCATAGCGTCCCAAAGGATATGTACACCACTGAGTCATCCTCCTTCTCGTCCAGCCACCTCAGGGTGGCATCGCAGCCGTCGTCCTCTTTCTTCTATGTCGACGGTAGTCTGGCTCCGGCATGGTTGACTGGGCCAACAAGGAATACCTTCCTAGGGCCCACCTTGTTGTAATGCTCGATGTAGTCAGGCTCAAAGGCGTAGAAGCTGTCGACGATGATGCCATACCTAGGACTCAGCATGGAAACTCTTAGTCGATGAATCATGTCCTGTGTCGACTCCACCGAGTGGGGTAGGGGAACCAGTGACCTACTCCATATCTTCCTAACCTTGGAGCACGGCAAAAGTACATGATCAGTAGTCTCCTCTATATCCATGCACACCGCACACCACTGAGTGATCCTCATCCCTTACCGGGCTAACAAGCACTTAGTCGGTAAGCACCCCCATACCACTTTCCAGATGAAGAACGCCACATGCGGATGAACCTGCATCCTCCAATTAATCCATCCATCCTTTATCCGTCGGGCCAGCTCTGTAGTCAACAACATCTGAAGATTTCTAGCCCGCACCCATGACCAACCTATCGGGATCCAAACTAGCCTATCCTGACTCTCCCGTGCAAAAACCGCTAGTGCCAGAACCATCTCTGCCAACTACTCCCCAAAGATCTTCCGAATCAACTCCTCCCTCCAACAACCCCCACCAGGCTCCAGCAGGCCGCTGACCCTATAACCGGCTAACCTCGATGTATCCGCCATGGTTAGTAATCTACTGATCGGCTGCTCAGTCACCCAGCTGTTCTCTAGCACATCGATGGAGCGACCATCACCAATGGTCCATCTGATCTCCGTAAGCACTAGCACAACTCTAGCACACATCTCCTTGCAGATTGGTGAATGGTGACAAACAGTTCGAACTCCGGGCACTAAAGCACCATACTTAGCCCTCATCAAAAAGACCACATGCCATTAGGCTCAAGCGCAAATCTAGCTGTGTATCGTGCCGCTAAGGCCTCACGTCTCGCCACCAATGATTGCACCCTCAAACCTACATAACTGATCGGCTGACAATGGAAGGAGCCTTGTTCAAGAGTCACCCAATAGAAGTATGCATTGGTTGTCTTAAGAGTCCACTTCGGTCTTGAGGCCTCGAGAAGTGTGCGCAGATCGACGCGCCCGTTCTGACCTGGGGGAATATATTCCAAGAGAGAATCCCAGAAACAGGCGACAATACAGTGGATATTTTCTTCATGTTTTCTACTTTGGAGTGAACGCAAGGGTCAACAGAAAAAGCTTCAAGCAAACTTTAAGCCACACAGAGGAAGGAAACAAGTACCCAGAGTTGGAAGGAAACCAGAACCACGGGAAACTAGAGAGTATGGAATGGATTTTGAAGTCCACCCTGAAAGCTAAATTATCCTAGGAAATTACCTAGAACTAATTCTACAAGAAGGAACTACTCACTGCTTGCTCCTCCATTTTCAATATTGTTAAGCAAATCCTTCAGTATACTGATGAAAAAGTGCAGCCCCAATTCCGAGTCCAACGAGGAGTGGGACATCATACTTCTTGTAGTCCTGAGCCGGAGCACCGTAAGTTCCATCGATCAAGAGCTTCGGTAGGCTGCAGTTAGGACTGGTCATGATAGTTGCCATAAGTAGAGGAAAGAAAAAGAAAATGGAGGTACAATCCTTTCAATTGGTTCTAGTTAAATTCTTGTTACAAGTAGCGAGCCTCTTAAATCAGCTCCGGCAATGTGGCAAAAGTTCAGGCAACTCCAAAAGTTGCTAGGTACGACATTTATGCGGTTATATGTTGGATAAAACTACTATCTTGACTGATATTCACCAAACTTAGTGTATACCTTTCTTGGGTGGTCTCATCTGCTCTGAGGTGGCCACTACTTCCAGCCACTGGAGGTTCACAGGCCTCCGAGAAGACTCGCTTAAGCTCCCGTGTCCGGTCACCTAGTTGTCTACTGTGGATGCCAAGGTAACCATCCCCAGGATCTGAAGTTAGTGAGCCTAGAGAAAAAACCAGAGTTCAAAAACAACAAATGGTTAATCAACTGACGTACACAGATGATACCAAGGTAGATCTCTAATCAAACTTATGATACATACACCTAGGCTAATTAAATGATTCGTCACAGTGTCAGCGAAATACATATACAAGTACTCAGCAAAAATAGAACTGTAGGAGGAGATATATGAGTATACATGTCGACTATAGCTAATGAACAAATATTTTTGATACTCATATAGTTTGGAAGAACAGTCTGTTGAAGTCAGCCTTTCTCATGCATAAATTTGTTAAGAGAATTTAGAGAGCATTCTGAAATTTACCATTCAAAGAGTGAGACTGCAGGGCATTGGATAAACATATACTAACCACTCTTGTAGCGGAATGCCGGAGCCATGGACATTTGCCAAGTCAGAACATCACCCGGATAAAGTACCAATTCTCAGTGCAAACAAATTACTATGTCAAGGTAGCAAGGTAAAACCAGCAACGCTGTCGTTAAATTCATTTATTTGACACTTGGAATGAACTGGCAACCTATTAAGCTACCTTAAGGAGTCTGACTGAGTAATAGCCGGACGTCAGGGTCCTTAGGGTCCTCTCCCCTGCGTATAGAAGAACAGGAGCAACAAGGTACATCCATGTCTGCAATACTAAGTAGGACCGTATCAGTGCGGCAATCATTTGAAAATAACAAACAGGCCCAGAGAAGACGTGCTTAGTGTTTGTAAGACCTCCAAAATATCAGAAAGTTGCGAGTTAACTGAATAACACTTACAGTTTTTAGATACCAATGGTGAATGAATGAGGTAAAGGAATTCGCCGTGGATGACAAGCAGCACGTAGACAATGGCAAACAGAAGGGCTTTGGAAGCTTCACCAGGCTTCGGCGGAACCAGCGGATAGGAAGGGTGAAGGCCACCGCCCACCAGCATGCACAGAACCATTAGAATTCCTGTCACCCCCTCCCAGCCTTTGACCAGCTTCATGTAACTGGGCTTTGTTCTCCCAAAGGGACGCTTCAAGCCCTCGTACTTCTCTTCCGAGCATGATATCAGACGCGGGAAGTCGCAGCTAAGGTGGTTTCCGGCGTGGAATATCACCCTTCCTACGATTGCTGCCGCTATGGTCTGCCAGTACTCAATACTCGACAAGAATTTAAGATAAATATAGGATTTTGAATTACTTCACATATACTAATAAAAATGAAAATAATACGTAGCATCCGTCCTCAGACAAATCTGACGCATCTCCTGATTAACTCCATGGCTATTCTAAATCTAGTGCTACAAATCAATTTTGGATATTTTAGAATAGCTGACAACCTCTATGGCTGGGAGTGGTTTAGGTCAGCTGAGAAAACTTGATTTGTTATTATTCGATGTCATGGAATCTTAGGTTATTTAATGTTATATGAGATAATAAGACTTAATGTTACATTCTTTTTTATATATTTGATTTGTATGTTGATAAAAAAATCAGTTTTACCTATCCCCTCATCCGTTCTAATTTGTCCTATATGCTCGACAAGGTGGGACGCTATGTAATGGGGAGAATATTAGTCATTCTGACCTTGGATTATTTTGACCTCCTTGATCTTGGCCTTAACTAAAGTAAATGACCTCAGTATTGGCCGACGTTCCATTATAGTTGGCCCTACCATGCTATTAATGCACGATTAGCCATTATCATGCGATTATGGTACTTTCCAACAAATTAGGTAACAAATATCGATTTCATCTGATATATAGGGGTGATCAAATGACTCTTAGGTAAGCATTTTTAAGCTCCCTCTTTCTCTAGAACACTCTTCCGCACTTATTCTTTTTTTCCCACTATCCCTCTAGATCTCTATTAACTTAAACATCTGAGCATCCTTGCCGGAAATCTTATGATATATAGGCTTCTTTGTAGGTCAATCCTATATTTCACTTTAGTTTTGGACGACCTTGGCATACCTTGTATCAGCTGACCTACTTGTACTTTGATTTCAGCCGATCTCAGCACACCTTGGGTAGAGACCGATCTTAACTTGCTCTGACACTCTATAAGGTAGGCTTGGGTCGAGGACGTGCATGAAGTTAAGTTGGCAAGTTAAAGTTTTACAAGTCCAAATAGATTTGGCGCTTGGATATTGGCATGAATCATGATGGAACCAGGCAAGTTAGATTGGATGCGAGGAATTCTTAACAATAAATACGTGATAAATAGAAGGAAAAAAATTTGTAAAATCAGTTGTATGATGAACTAAAATTGCAAACCTCGTATCTTTGGATCTGGTACTCCTCAAAGGTGGTCACATATTGAGAGTACGTGTTTGACAACCCAGTAATAACTATGTGAATGTTGCTACCTGTTGCTGGAAACTGGATCCGAGGATGACCGCTCAGCTGAGAAGGAGGACCTCCGATCGTGAGATGGCAGGCGGCGTGGTGTGTTGGTGCACTGCATCCACCGGAGGACCTACAAAAAGCCGGTGGCCGGGGTTTCCGGCGCCGGCCCTCCGATGCTTAAGTCAGAGGGGGCTAAGGAGGAGAATGTCCAGTATATTGACCCTGAAAATTGACGGGGAAGAAGACCCTTTTTAGGGAAGAGAAGTTCTCCTTTTATAGTGGATATGGAGTTATCTGAGATGTGACTGGGCGAGTTATCATCATAATTCTGCATGGTCGTGTGCATTAATGAGTTGCCATATAGGAACTGAAATTTTGAGCAGGCCGGAGGTCTGCAGAGCTCGTGTGTATTAATTGTTGAGTAAGCCGGAGATCTGCAGGGCTCGTGCGCATTAATTGTTGAGTAAACCGGAGATATACAGGGGCTATGCACATTAATTATTGACAGTCGCTCAGGGCATGGTCCCTGATACGTCGTAGCATGGTTGGCGGGTGGAGCGTGACGTGGTGAGGTCGTCGTAGGGTGTGGCCTCAGCGTGTAAATAGCCAGATCGGCCTCTAGAGATCGGCTCGGCATTTTAATATCGGGGATACCGAGATCGGGTGCCTTCAGGTCGGGTGCCTCCAGGTCGGGTGCCTTCAGGTCGGACGCCTTCAGGTCAAGCACCATGGCTACATGCCGGCGACGCGTGCATGTGCTTTGGGGCAATCCGTTTTTCACCCAACACTATCCCCCGACTTTCGAGTCGGTGCCGCTTACAAGCTCGGGCAAAGGAAGTAGTTGCATTTATTGTGCGAGCGGGGGCCAGGTGGCTTTGGATTATTCCGTTGTTTCGCACGCTTTGGGGCATCTTTAATGAAAGAAGATGGGGCGACAACCTTTTGCTTTTTGAGGTTGCTTCGTGTCGTGGGCTCATGATGGAGCTCTGAGATCTGAGGGGTCGACACATGGCGGAATCGGGGCGGAGGACGGGATCTGGACCTGTCGATCTGGGCCGCCGGGAGGTTCTATACAAACCTCCTAAGTTAGCCCTAGAAAGGTCTTGTTCGACCGTTGCAGTTGCTGTTTTCCTCTCTTCCCTTTGTCTCCTTTCTTCTTCCACTGTCGCGATCGAGCCTTCCTGGTGGTACCTTGAGGCGATTTTTGGCGACTCCACAGTAGGTTATTTTCCCACATTAGCTCGGGGGACCCTTCTTCTTCTGCTGCTTTTTCTTCATTCCTTGTTTTCTCCTTCATTTTTCCTTTTCTGAGATGGATCGTGGTCCCGGTGAGGTCGGGTCTACCCTGACCGAGGAGGAACTGGAGTTGGTCCGTTTTCGATTTTTCTTCCGGCACGGATTTCATCTCGAGCTCGCGGGTTTGGAGGATTGGATGACGAGACCTCCTCTAGGTCGGATCGAGGTGTACATCAAGACACTCTGGGCCGGCCTGCGGTTTCCTCTTCACAAGTTTGTGAACAAGTTGCTGGTGGAGTACCGCTCGTCCCAGCACAACTCACTCCGAACTTGTGGAGGACCATCATCGGGTTTCTATCCCTTTGCCTTACGCATGGGATGCCGACCTTGGTGAGCATCTTCCGCCGGTGCTTTTTGCTGAAGTCGAACTCGGCGGACAAAAAGTGACTTTACTTTGCCTTTCAAAGCGGTATGTCACTCTTCCGAGGTACCCCTTCTTCGATTCATGAGTGGAAGGAAAAGTTTTTCTTCCTTTTCTCCTAGCTTTCATGAGGATTCGATCCGAGGTGGGGGCATCCCTGGCTGAAGGCCCTCAACCGGCTCACCCAGCTTTCGGCGGACGAGCAGAGGGCTTTTGATGCTCTACGTGGCCTCGGGGGTGATATCCTTCTGACCGGCCTCCTGAACGAGGAGGCTCTGGTGAATGTCGGCTTGAGCTCGGCGCGTCCTGAGGGTAAGAGTAGTCGCACTGCTCCTTCATGTTGCTGTCTTTTTAGCTTATTTGCTTCTTTCCATCTTTTCTTAGCGCTGATCTAATACTTAGAAATTTTTTCTTCTTTTCAGACGTTCCCAATATGGTGACAAGCAACACTGCACTTTTCGCCCGACTGAAGAGGAGGGTGGCCGAGGCTGACGGGGCTCTTCCCGAGCCCAGGAAGAGGGCTAGGTCGGCCTCAACTTCTGCTCCTGCCGAGGCGAGGGGCTCTGGGGCCGGAACTTCTGGATCCGTCCGGATAGAGGCCCCAGCTACCGAGCAGGCGAGCTCGGGTTCTAGGGGGTGACGGGTTCGGCGCCCCCTGCCTGCTCCGCCCCCATTTCTTAGCGGCCAAGTCAGCCAGTCGTTCGCCTGCGACGCTCGGGCCCCCAGCCGAGCAGGGGCCCCAAAGTTCCAAGCTCGAGCAGGCCGAGTTCGTCGGGGGCTAGAGATCGCTCGGGAAGGGGGGCTAGTGACCCGGAGTCCCCGATTCGTGAGGGTAGTTCGGCCCTCCGAGATATCGATGTCGTGTGCGAGATATTTCGCCGTGCGTTGCTCCTGACCGGCCGGGCCAAGTTCGAAGCTGTCAATCTCAGCGATCTGGTCGACCAAACTTACTGTAATGCTGCTCGAAGAAGTCACCTTTTCATTTTTGCTTCAGTTGCTAACATTTCCTTCACTTTCACTTATCGTTGCTTTTCTTACAACATCTCCATGAGATTGATACGCTGGTGTTCATAGCTTCAAAATGCCAGAATGAGGCTCGAAGATTCCACAGGCAGCTGGAGATGGCCGATAAGAGGATCGCCGACTCTGAGGCCGCGCGGGCTGAGGCCATCGCGTGGATGGAGGCTGCTGAGGCCGAGCTGGGATCGGCAGTCAACGAGCTCGAGGAGGAAAAGGCTGCGCACACTCTGGCGAGGTTGGAGTTGCGTGCCTCTGAGACGCATCTAGCCGAGGCCCGCTCTGAGACCATCGACCATATATATGAGGGCGGGGTTCTCCGCCTGAAAGTCGAGCAGCTCGAGGCTCGAGAAAAAAGGGCCTTGGAGCAGGCCCAGGACGCGGTGGAACTCTTCAAGGAATCAGAAGAGTTCTGCGATCTGCTGGAGGAGGAGGTCGTGGATGGATTCCTCCGAGGCTTCGAAAACTTTCGGAGGTAGATGCAGCGGTTCTGCCTCTAGCTCGACCTCTCAGGCATTCGGCCAAGGATGGGGGTCAGCGTAGAGAGCGAACTCGATGTTCCCGCGATCCTCAAGATCGTGCGGGAGGCCGCCGAGGCCGAAATTGGCACTGCCGAGCAAGCGACTCAAGAGACTCCCCCTGAAGAAGTTGCTGGGGGCGTTTCCAAGGCCACTGGCAGAGTTCCATCCGAGGCCGTCACAGGAGGTCCCGAGCCAATTCCTCCTGAGGACCCTCAAGTGATCGTCGTGGACGACTCCGAAGTCGGTCCCGGTGAAGCCGCAGCCCCTTAGGACTTAGCCTCTTCCTTTTCTTTTGTTCTCCCTTTTTGTAAGTGAGTTCAGCCTTTGAATACGGCTGAACCTCAATTTTGTACTCGGCCTTTGGGCCTTCATTAATAAAGGACTTTCTTTTTCTAAACTTGTGCTTGTCTCTTTTTGCGTAGTGGGTAAACTTTTACCTTAGCGGCTTAAGTTGAATTCTCCTCCAGCGAATTTCTTCAAGTCTTCAAGCTTGGCTAAGTCTATAGACTTAGATTCCGGTAGCATTCCCTAAGTTGTTAGGCTTAGCTCTGATAGGGATCACGTTAAGGCTCCGGGTTTAGACTTTAGGAAAACTTGCAAAGTCTTTGAGCTCGGGCTCCGAAGAAGTCCCGCTAGGCCTTTAGGTTTATCCTCTAAAAAATTTTACCAGGCCTTTGGGTGATGAGAGCACAAAAGTGCGATCTATATATCACTTAAATTAGTATTATTGTTAACAGATGATGACAATATCGTCAATGTAACATTATATTTTTTTGCTGAGTGTAGGTGATCGTAAATCGAGGTCAAAATATGCATTTAGTACAGATTGGGCTTAGACAGATGCATAACTCAAACCGCATATGCTCAACCTCATCATGGTCTGATCGAACCTACCATTCATCAAGACAAAAAGAATCCCCCAGCTTCCTCCATCATCCCAGCCGTCCATAATTTCAGGGTCCACATTCACAGCATGGTGGTCTCCTTCCTCTTGGATCCGTGATCTGATTTTCAGCATGGATCCGTCCGCGTGCAGCCTCCCAGCATCATCCCATGCACAATTTCAGGGTCCACATTCACAGCGTGGAGTCTTTCCATCTTCACCAGGACAATTCCGGATCAAGCCAGCCTTCTTCCCAATCGCGTTTAGTTGTCCATCTTCAGCCGCTTCTCCCTTTTCGACAGCAAATCCAGCCTTTTTTCATTCAACGGATCTCTTTCCGGCGTAATCATCTTCACCGCATTGAGGGCCCCTGATTTCGCACAGCATCCAAGCCCCGGCTTCTCCCCCGTATCATCCCGTTCGTCTCACAAGTCCCAGTTCCTCCTTCCAACAAATCCTAGCACGTCCGCGAAGCACCCGCGATCAACGCCCCCTTCTTCCGTCCGTTTCACGCATCCTCCCAGCCGTCCGCGAAGCAATCCTTCCGCGATCAGCTCCTGCATTCGTGAACCAACGTTGGATTTCCTGGCGATTGCAGCATCCTGTATCTCAGCTCCATCTCCTCCCTCCGTTCGCGATCTTCCAACAAATTCCAGCCACGTCCAGCCATCCACGATGCATCCGGATTCATCCCGATTGATTTCCTTCCGGATTATCATCCATCCGTTGATCTCCACCGTAAGAAATCAGGGAACATTGCTGGCCCTAGAACTCGTGAACTATATGAAGCTCCTCTCTCGGCTGGGAATGGGAGCTCTCATTTGGTGAAACAGGGGGCATTCGGCAAAACAGAGCCATTTTTGAAGGAAACAAAAAAGAGAAGGAAGAAACAGGGGATGCCCTGTTCTTCCAAAAAGAAAAGAAAAAGAGAGGGAGAGGCTAATATTTTAATGGAGGGCTCATTTCTTAGGTGAAGAGTGATGGAGGAACCTTTGATGTATTGCTTTCTTTGAAGTAATTCTGAACCTTTACTCTTATAGATTTATATTTTCAATGTGTTATGGATTCTTGCATAATTATTTTGTAGATAGTTCTTTAATGGTTTATGTTGATTGACATATGGACCGCTTTAGTATTTGATTTGTCGTTGATGTAATAGGCACGATGAATGCTTAGAAATAGAGTTCATATGTCCATAAAATATATTCCATATTTTGATCTATTCTGCTTTTACATCTTTAATCAAGAACCGAAGAATTTATTTCTTGAATGCAATATTATCAAGGGGGATTCTAGATCCCTACACCATCTTAATCTATCTAAACTTCGATTCTCTATTTACTAATTTATTTTTATTTGCAAAACATCATTTTTAATCCACAAATTTATTGAATAATTACATCTAAAAAATTACGCTAATAATTCATAGATCGTTTCCTGAGGAATCGATCTCGGACTTTCGAGTTATACTACTTGTGCAATTCTCCTACACTTGGAAGAGCAATTTTGCGAGAGCACCCAGTTTTCGGCGTCGTTGCCGGGGAACGGCTGAGTTATTAGTATAATTTTAGATTTAATTAGTACCTTAGTAGTTAGTCTTTTTCTTTTGAAAAAAAATAAATTAATTAAATATTTACTACTTTTTTATTTCCTGCACAGTCTACATCAAACTCTGATATCAAAATAATTCACCGTCTGATTGGACTCAAATGTGGTTGGCGGGTGCAAGATGCATTTTTCGATAATCTGAACGGTTTGATTGACATTCGGAGACTTTTAAGACCATTATATTAATATGAAATCTTGTTGCTTTTTGTTTTGAATTTTTTGTGTTTAATTTTTTTTTAGAATCAGAATTTTATTGTTATCATATCTCATTAACCCTTGTTGCTAATTGAAAATTGAAAAAAAAACTTCAAGAAAAGATCAAGGGTGATCATTCAAAATAAAAAAAGGAGGGAAGAACTCAAAATTTCAAATTTTAAATTTCAAATTTCAGAATTCAAATTTCAAATTTAAACTAATAAAAAAAATAAATAATTTGCTTGATCAACTATTCA
>JAOXJJ010000025.1:21826-33147 GCA_025769935.1 Phoenix roebelenii
TGTTAGCTTTATCCGTAAAAGAAGTACGAGTATCCTTGTTCGTACCATAAGGTTCATGATTTGGTTTTCACATAAAGTTAGAGGTTGAATATCCCGACTAGATTACTCAGGTGCCTTAACATCCGATCTTGGTTGACCTATAGTCACGATGCAGTCGCATATATAATAAAAATACCTATATGGTCCAGTCTACCTTCTCTTTTCTTGTATAATTATTATTAAAAAAATCCTTATGATGACAAGTCTAACCTCGTGGCGTAGTCTGATTCAAGTAATTAAGTCCGAGGGATGTTTTACCTAATGTCTTAAGCTAACTGGATTGGGGGTCATTGGCTGAAAGCTCGCTACATGGACCTTACTAGAGCCTAATGGGATTGGACAGTTATAGTCGTCACTTGTGTTTAAAAACAAATAAAAAAATAAAAATAAAAATAAGCATGAATGAGTTTGTCAGGCTAAACCTAGTGACATGTGGTAATGACTGGTTTGACTCCATTATGTTGAACCTCTGTGTACTTGGATTGTTTAGTTGGGATTGATAGCTCTTTCTTTACATGGAAACCATTCTTGATAAATTTAGACAACATGTGATATTTTGAACATTTGATGGATCATGTTCTAACAAATTATAGAAAACACTTATGAACTTGAGTAGTGCACCTAAAACTCAGGCGGTGCCCATGTTGTGGTGGAGGTATTAGTGCTCTAAGAAAGTCATTCTCTTTATGCACACTACACTTTAGTTTTCCCCTTGCTTTGATAGTTGCCATGCTTGAGAAAAACATATATCACACGTGTATTGACTTAGATTTCATTAAATATCATTTTATGAACGATGTTTGTGGGTAACATTACTGCAAACCTTCACGAGACAACAATCGTCCACTCGGGTAACCTAGGGGTTTAACGGCTTGTTGCACGTGCTAAGTGCAATCGTGATGATCCTACGAAAGTGGGTACGTATCTTAGTTTTGTGTCTTTAGCTTTTTTTTAGAAAAAAACTCATAGGTTAGACCACATCTTTTGTATCCTCATTTTATCGTTTGTTCGTTAATTGCTAGAGACTAGCAATAAGCTAGTTGGGGGGTGTGATGAGAGTATAAAAGTGCGATCTACATACCACTTAAATTAGTATTATTGTTAACAGATGATGACAATATCGCCAATGTTATATTATATTTTTTGCTGAGTGTAGGTGATCGTAAATCGAGGCCAAAAAGCACATTTAGTACAGATTGGGCTTAGACAGATGCATAACTCAGACTGCGTATGCTCAACCTCGTCATGGTCTGATAGAACCTACCATTCATCAAGCCAAGAAGAATCCTAGCTTCCTCCATCATCCCAGCCGTACACAATTTCAGGATCCACATTCACAGCGTGGTGGTCTCCTTTCTCTCGATTCAGTGATCTGATTTTCAGTCTGGATCTGTCTGCATGCAACCTCCCAGCATCATCCCATGCACAATTTCAGGGTCCACATTCACAGCATGGAGTCTTTCCATCTTCACCAGGACAATTCCAGATCGAGCCAGCCTTCTTCCCGATCACGTTTAGCTGTCCATCTTCAGTTGCTTCTCCCTTTTCGACAGCAAATCCAGCCTTTTTTCATTCAACGGATCTCTTCCCGACGTAATCATCTTCACCGCATGGAGGAGGGCCCCTGATTTCACACAGCATCCAAGCCCCAGCTTCTCTCCCGTATCATCCCATTCGTCTCACAAGTCCCAGTTCCTCCTTCCAACAAATCCCAGCGCGTTCGCGAAGCACCCGCGATCAACGCCCCCTTCTTCCGCCCATTTCACGCATCCTCCCAGTCGTCCGCGAAGCAATCCTTCCGCGATCAGCTCCTGCATCCGTGAACCAGCATTGGATTTCCCGACGATTGCAACATCGCGTATCTCAGCTCCATCTCCTCCCTCCGTTCGCGATCTTCCAACAAATTCCAGCCGCGTCCAGCCATCCACGATGCATCCGGATTCATCCCGATTGATTTCCTTCCAGATTAGCATCCATCCATTGTTCTCCACCGCAAGAAATCAGGGGACATTACTGGCCCAAGAGCTCGTGAACTATATGAAGCTCCTCTCTCGGCTGGGAATGGGAGCTCTCATTCAGTGAAACAGGGGGCATTCGGCAAAACAGAGCCATTTTCGAAAGAAACAAAAAAGAGAAGGAAGAAACAGGGGATGCCCTGTTCTTCCGAAAAGAAAAGAAAAAGAGAGGGAGAGGCTAATGTTTTAATGGAGGGCTAATTTCTTAGGTGAAGGGTGATGGAGGAACCTTAGATGTATTGCTTTCTTTGAAGTAAATTATGAACCTTTACTCTTATATATTTATATTTTCAATGTGTTATGGATTCTTGCATAATTATTTTATAGATAGTTCTTTAATGGTTTATATTGATTGACATATAGACCGCTTTAGTATTTGATTTGTCGTTGATGTAATAGGCATGATGAATGCTTAGAAACAGAGTTCATAGTCCATAAAATATATCCCATATTTTGATCTATTCTGCTTTTACATCTTTAATCAAGAACCGAAGAATTTTTTTCTTGAATGCAATATTATCAAGGGGGATTCCAGATCCCTACACCATATTAGTCTATCCAAACTTCGATTCTCTATTTACTGATTTATTTTCTATTTGCAAAACATCATCTTAATCCACAAATTTATTGAATTAATTACATCTAAAAAATTATGCTAATAATTTATAGATCGTTCCCTGAGGAATCGACCTCGGATTTCCAAGTTATACTACTTGTACGATTCTCCTACACTTAAGTTATCCCTCAGGACCCGGCTGGTATAATACACTGGTTTTTGAAGCTTGTTCTCTTCTCGGACCAGGATCGAGTTTACCGCAACCGGGGAGATAGCCAGGTACAAATAGAGGTGCTCACCCTATTGGGGTTTTGTGAGTAATGGAGGAGAAGCGAGAAGGCACCTAAGCTCTTCAAAAGCTTGCTGACATTCCTCCGATCATAGGAAGTTCTTCGGTCGCTTGAGGATTGTGAAGAATGGGAGGCACCGCTCAGCCGACCTGGAAACGAACATTTCCAGGGCTACGACCTGCCTAGTGAGCTGCTGTACCTCCTTAACCATCTTTGGTGGCACCATCTCTTGCAGTGCTCGGATCTTCTCGGGGTTTGCTTCGATTCCACGCTGGATGACTACGAAGCCAAGAAATTTACCCGAGGTGACTCCGAATGCACACTTAGCAGGGTTGAGCTTCATTCGATACTTTCTAAGTGTGGAGAATGTCTCATTGAGGTCAGCCACATGGTCCTCCACTGTTCAGCTCTTTACCAACATGTCGTCCACATAGACCTTCATGTTTCGGCCTATTTGGTTTTTAAGGTTTGGCAGACCAGTCTTTGATATATTGCTCCAATATTTTTCAACCCAAAAGGTATTACTTTGTAGCAGTAAATACCCTTATCGGTGATGAAAGCCATCTTCTCCTCGTCTTCTGGCACCATTCAGATTTGATTATATCCTGAGAAGGCGTCCATGAAATTCAGCAACTGGTGTCCCGAGGTGAAGTCAACGAGCTGGTCGATGCTGGAAAGTGGAAAGTTGTCTTTTGGGCAGGCTTTGTTCAGGTCGGTGTAGTCCACGCACATGCACCACTTTTCGTTAGCTTTGTTCACGAGGACCACATTGGCGAGCCAATCCGGATAGGAGACCTCCCGGATGAAGCCGACCTCGAGAAGTTTGTTCACTTCCTTGGCTACTGTCCGCTGTCATTCCAGGGCGGAGCTCCGTTTCTTCTTACGCATAGGTTTGCAGGTCGGTTTCACCTGGAGTTGGTAAACCATGACCTCGAGATCTATTCCCAGCATATCGGCAGGCGACCAAGCGAAGATGTCCATATTGGTTCACAGGAACTTGATCAGGTGGTTTCTTTCGCGGGCACTCAGGCCGGAGCCGACTTGCACGGTTAGCTCTAGGCAGTTTTCTTTTAATGAAATTTGGATAAGAAGCTCACCAGGCTCTATCCGTTCCTTCCGGAGGTCGTCCCGCACCTCCAAGGTTTCGATGGGCAGTGTCTGATCTGACGTTTTGGTTGACGTCTCGGCCGGTTGCTCTCCTTGGCTTGGTGCTTTGGCCGGTTGCTTCACTTTATGAGTCGCCATATAGCACCGCTTAGCTATTGACTGGTCCCCACGAACTTCGCCTACTTCTTGGTCGGTGGGGAATCGCATGAGCAGGTGATCAGTCAAGACCACAACTCGGAGGGCATTAAGCCCTAGTCGTCCAAGAATGGCGTTGTAGGCTGAAGGCAGACAAACCACAAGAAAATCCATCCTCACAGTACTTTCTCGGAGGGCGAGCCCGACCGTGACCAGAAGGCTGACATCGCCCTCAACCAGGACCGAATCCTCGGTGTATCCGATCAGTGGAACATTCATTCTCCGAAGTTGGCTTTCTGTCATCCCCATCTTTTGGTAGGCATCATAATACAAAATATTTGCCGTGCTTTCATTATCGATTAAGATGCGCTTTACATCAAACTTATTTACAATCATGAAGATGACCATAGCGTCATCATCAGGAGTCTCAACTCCTTCCAAGTCCTTGTCCGAGAATAAGATGGCTTCGTTGGTGCGCGGGCGCTTTGGGAAAATCCTTCCTCCGGTTGGTTCTTCAACTAAGCTTCCTCCGCCGATGGTGTTGATGGTGTCGGCGATAGGCCTATTGTCATTTGGACCTTTGGGTAGTGCGGCATTTTCTACTGGCCTCCTTTCCTCGTGCTAGTTCCGCACAAATCGGTTGAGTACTCCACGGTGGATGAGCGTCTCGATCTCATCCCGGAGCTAGAAACAATCCTCCATGTCGTGGCCATGGTCCCGGTGGAAGCGACAGTACTTCCTAGGATTGCGCCGAGCTCCTGTATTCCGCATTGGGGATAGAGGTCGGAAGTAGTCTCGGCATTCTATCTCCATTAGGATTTTCGCCCGAGGAACATTGAGGGAAGTATAGTTCTCGTACTTTCCCGAGGGCATTCGTGGCCACGACGAAGATCTCGGTTGAGGAGGGGACCATGGTCGAAGTTGTCCCCGCTGTCGGGGTGGACGCCTTAGCCGAGGCAGGTTCTTGTCTCTGTGGGAAGATGGGCTTTTGGGATGCCCGCGCTCCTCGCTGTGTCTCTTCTACTTCTTTGAGGCCTGCTCGGTCGCGCCCTGCCTGGAGGCGATAGCCTCTTCGGCCTTCACATACTTTCGAGCTCGGACCAACATCTCGGTGAAGTCGGCGCGGAAGCTCTTCTCTATAGAGAAGAGGAACATGTAGGATCGAGCTCCAGTCTTAAGTGCCGACATGGCTATCGACTGATCGAGCTCGCGGACTTCCCAGGTTGCAGCGGTAAAACGGTCAAGGTAGTTTTTGAGAGATTCTCCCTCCTTTTGCTTGATGTCAAGGAGGAAGTCTGACGTCCGCCGCTTACGTCAGCTGGTAGCGAAGCTGGTGGCGAACTGCCTGCTGAGATGCTCAAAAGAGGATATTGTGCTCGACTTCAGTCCAGAAAACTAGAGCCGAGCCGTTCCCCGAAGAGTCACTGGGAAGGCCTTGCAGAGCACAGCATTTGAGGACCCTTGCAATGCCATGAGGGCTCGGTAACTCTTTGAATGGTCGAAGGGATCGGTAGTTCCATTGTAGGTCTCCATTTGGGGCATTTTGAACCTCGGTGGGACCGGCTCATCCTCGATCTGGCGGAAAAAGGAGAACTTAGTGGTAAACTCAAAGTCACCCTCATGCCTTGCCTTCTTGTTGTGGAGCGCCCCAATCTGGCGTTCAAGCTTTTCGACCTTCCTAGCGAGTTCTCCTCCTTGAGAAATCGCCACGGTAGTCTGCTCTAGTGCGAGCTGCCCCGGGGCTGACTCAACTTTCGATAGCTGTGGCCCATTGCCTAGGCCCCTCCTTGGCGGTTTTCTTTGGGGAGATGCTCGGGTTGAACCTTGGCAGCAGCATCGTTCCTCGTTGTTGGCCCTCGAGGAGCCATGGAAGTTTTGACCTTGGGGTGCCAGTCTGTCTGGGGGGAGTACTGACTGGACTTGGACTTGCGGAGGCAGCAAGGACTCCACACGTTGCAGGCCTTGGACCGCCGTGACCATGGCTTGAACTTGTTACACCAGAATGTTGAAATGCTCCGACTGGACTTGGAGGACTGGGTCTGCCGGAGGTCTTGGCGGTGAGTTCTGGACAGAGTGTCCAGGGCTTATTGGGGGACGCCGGGAGGCGTTGGAGGCTCCTTTGCTTCTCAACTTCATGGCCATAACTCGGGCCCTTCCTCTAGCGCCAACTGTTGCTGGAAACTAGACTCGGAGGTGACCGCTCGGCTGAGAAAGAGGAACTCCGGTCGTGAGATGGCGGGCGGCGTGGTGCGTTGGTGCACTGCATCCACCGGGGGACCTGCAAAAAGCTGGTGGCCGGGGTTTCCGGCGCCCGCCCTCCGATGCTTAAGTCAGAGGGGGCTAAGGAGGAGAATAACCAGTATATTGACCCTGAAAATTGATGGAGGAAAGAAGACCCTTTTTAGGGGAGAGAAGTTTTCCTTTTATAGGTAGATATGGAGTTACCTGAGATGTGACTGGGTGAGTTACCGTCATAATTCCACATGATCGTGTGCATTAATGAGTTGCCGTGTAGGGCCTGAGATTTTGAGTAGGTCGAAGGTCTGCGGAGTTCGTGTGCATTAATTGTTGAGTAAGCCGGAGATCTGCAGGGCCATGCGCATTAATTGTTGACAGTCGCTCAGGACATGATCCCTGATACGTCGTAGCATGGTCGGCGGGTGGAGTGTGACGTGGTGCGGTCGTCGCAGGGTGTGGCCTCAGCGTGTAAACAGCCAGATCGGCCTTTAGAAGTCGGCTCGGCGTTTTAAAGTCGGGGATATTGAGATCTGGTGCCTTCAGATTGGGCGTCTTCAGGTCGGGCGCCTCTAGGTCGGGCGCCTTCAGGTCGGGCGCCTTGGCCACATGCTAGCGACGCGTTCATGTGCTTGGGGGCAATCCGTTTTTCCCCCAACACTACCAAATTCACCATTGCTGCCACTGGTAAGTATTGTTTGCACAACATCTCGAAGACATCTCCCGACCATGGTCGTGAATTCTGTAAACAATGTAAGTAAATTCAGAGCCATTCAGAAGTCCACCTCATTAAGGAATACGGAGCGAATGAATACTAAATTGAAGAGGCTGTCTAACAAATAGAAACAAAGAATAAACAGTAACAAAAGAAATTTTATTTTTGCAAATTTTATCTCTAATTATAAGCAAGCAAATAAGTTTTGCATCCATAATCTTGATATTAATACAGTGTAAGGAAGAAAGGAGCAAACACATGTACCACCGATCCTTCCTTGGACCATGAGATATAGGTTAATCATGGTCTTGGTCAGGGATTTTAATCCCCTGTTTGGTTCACTTGTTTTTTCGGCCAAGCTGTGATGGTAAAATTTTATTTGAGTTGAGCTGAGCTGAGCTTAAATCGAAAGTAGCCTATCTTTATGAATTCTAAGCACATACATATCTCATATCATAACTAAAGCAACACTTTATATGGTCCATGCCAACAACTCCTACACCATGTATATGACTTCTGATCAATTTAATCCCTCTTCTTTTGAAGTGCCAAAGTCAACTGTCATTTTTAGCAGATGTCAGCATACCCTTTTGTTTTTATATATTTATTTCCAGGTCCACTAAGAAATGCACTCCATCCTGGAGGAAAGATGTATAGGGTTGACCCAGCCACGTCTTGTTTTTGCAATGATGTACCAGACAATTGCTCGCGCATGTTCAAAACACGTAGAAAGGGAGGTGATGAAGCTGAAAAATAACCTGAGATTTAGTCGACCCCCTCAACCCCTACCATCTATGTATAAATATCCATAATCCAAACCGATTAATTTGTCCTAACCTAATCAATTTTCCAATATTCAATTTCTAATTGGATCCAAGCTGACATATACACACCTGTATCCGTATCTCTAGTTGACATATTAGCCCCTAGTTTAATCTATTTTGCAAAGTTTAGTTCTTCATTAGATCCAACTTGACATATTAAACACATGCCTTACAATTCTTAGTAGTTCGATAATTTCCAACATGATTTAGTTTGATCCAAAACCTAACCAAAATAAGGACAAAGCCAGGTCAGTCAATTTTGGCACACAGGCTATTTTTTTCTATTACTTGACTTAAATTCTTCTTACCCCATTTTTAGTATTCTTATATTGCATAAATTCTCTAGGTTTGTTGGTGTGCATTGGCTAGTGTAGAACCGTTATGGTGTCGATGCAGCAAGTTAGGTCCAGCATCAAGAGTTTTGGATATCTCTAGGAGCTCAAGCCATCAAGTTTTGCAACCATGGTGTTGTTAGAGTTTTTTGCTTTCAAAATAATACGAGGGTTGTATTGCCAAACTAACTTTATTCTTCTTAACGGAAGGTAGTTAATTGTTTTCACTGTTTGGTTCCTTTGACCGAGAGATGCTTTGTTTTCCTTCGTTATCCCTTAGGAGAAGTTCATTTACTATTGTCATCTCGAATGGTCACTTTTTTTTTTCACTTTTATATAATATGATGCACTTTGGCACATTCGGGATAACACTTTTGTTTGAATACTTGGAGAAGAAAAAAAATCAAAAAATTATATTTCTGCCCATCTATTACAATATATAAGAGCAGCATTTCTATAGATCTAGGAGGCTAATAAAGTTTGGTAAGGCTGACTAAGTTTAGCACAATCAATCAAGATAAAATTTGGTAAGACAAACTAAGTTTGGCACCATCAATCACAAATCAATCATGATCCTAACCAATCATATAATTTTAACATTCCCTCTCAAACTTAAAGGTGGTAAAGTAGACACCAACTTGAGTTTGGAAATAAAATATCGCAAGATGCTAGGAGGATGAGCTTTGGTGAAGATGTCCGCAGCGAGAATAGATCTCAAAGAGAAAGATAATCGAAGCTCAATGATGCTCGTAGAGGAAAACATTATAGAAGAAGAGCAAGAGACCTTGAACTACATGATAAAGGAGTCGGGACAGCAAATAAAGCCAAATATTGAGGACTGAGGTGGTGCCATATAGATGTACGCCTCCATGATCGAGAGTGGAACTACGCCTGCCAAGTTTACTTGCCAATTTTCTGACAGTAAGATTTGTCGCGCTACTGCTGGTGTTTGAAGTGAAACCGTATCTGCCAAGTTTACCCGTCAAGCTTCTGATAGTACGGTCTGACGTGTCGTTGTTGGAGTTTGAAGGGGGACCGTGCTTGTCAAATTTACCAGATAAGCTTCTGACACTACGGTTTGATGTGCTGCTGCTGAAATTTGAAGGGGACCGCATCTACCAAGAATGCGGTATGATTTGACGCGTGTTGCCACCGTGCTTATGAAGGAGCAGAAACATCCAAAGTGGGTACTCGGAGAGCTTCAACTCGCTTATCTCCGAAGGAAAACGATCTGCCCATCGATGACGCCGCATTCTTTGAGCCCACATCCTTTTTTTGTGTCTAGTCAAGATAATCCTTCAACTCGTATACTGGTCCTGCAATGTTGCTTCTTCTCTCAGTAGCCCATCGTTGTATTTTATTGTGCGTGAAATGACTTCCAGTGTTAAGACCATGAGAGCTCCAGTTGCATCAATGCCTCCTTCCTTCCATGCATCCCGCTCATAGAGTACACGTGAGGAGAAAGAGATCAAGGCGCTGATCAAGGTGAGGAGGGAGCCGTGAGGAGCGTGATTAAGGCGCTGTGCCGGGTGCGGGGCTCGAAGGTGCAGCTGGGCGGGGCTTCAGTTCCTCGTCGGGAGGATCGCTCGTTTCCTCAAGACCGGTAGCTACGCGGATCGCGTCAGCGAAGGCGCTCCGATTTACCTTGCCGCCGTCCTCGAAAGAAGCTCTTGTTGGTGCCACAGAAGGTGCGGGAGCGGCCAATCTGGTTCAAAGAGGAAGAGATCCAGAACCGAAGAAACAAGGGATCGGTGGAACGGACACTGAACTCTCCTCCGGATCCTTTCGCAGGCGGCGGTGGGCTCCTTCTCCGCCGGACCGCGATGCGAACGGGGTTTCTCCTCCTTGCAGAGGCCGCCGGGAAAACCAGGAAACCCACGCGGGTAAGAAGAAAGACTTCGTTTTTGGCTTGGGAAGAGAGAATACGGAGAGCCGCCGGAAGAGAGAATACGAGGAAGAAAAAATTGGCTTGGAGTTTCAGCTTGGGAAGATGACAATGCCCAATAATAATAATTAAAAAAAAAAAAACAGCGAGAAGAGCAGTTGTCATTTCGGCTTGGGAGAGTGAACACCCAAACTCTGAGCCCCTCACGTGACGCACTTGGGAAGAAAAAAAAAAGTTTTTTTTTTTTTTAATGTTCTAAACACACCCAAAAAAAAAAAATCCCCCCCTTCACGTGAAGAGGAAAAAAAAATCCCCCCCTTCACGTGTAGAAAGCAACTATGGCACCCCAACATTTTTTTTTTAAATTTAGAGTTAAAAAATAAAAAAAATAAAGAGAAAAAAAAAAGAAAAAAAACTAGAATTTTATAGAATCCCAATGAGAAGGAGGCTTTGAAAGTTACCGGAGCGGAGCCCCAACTATCATCCCCAAAAGGAGGCAGGAGAAACAGAGGATTTGTGAGCAACGATGATCACAGCAAAGATGGAAGAGAGGACAACAGAAGGTTACGTGATTCGTGGCTTTGATACCATATTAAAATTAAAGAATTAAAGAAAAATATTATATTTTTGCCTCTCCGTTACAATGTATAGGAGCAGCCTTTATATAGAACTAAGAGGCTAATAAAGTTTAGTAAGACCGGCTAAGTTTGGCACAATTAATTATAGACTAATCATAATTCTAATTAATTATATAATTTTAACAATTTTATTCTCTTTTCTTTTATAACCAATTTTTCTTCATGAGTGCCATATAAAATTAAATATAATTACAAATAGAATCGAATATTCTAATACCAATCACATAGTTATCTATCCATATTTATATTTAATTTTTTTAACAAATTAGATTAGAATATAGATATTAGTTGGATGTTTAATTTTTTTTCATATCTAAATAAATTCAGATATGAAAATAAGTCACTTCCACATCCCTATTATTTCAACAAGAGATATAACAAGCATCCTTAAAAAAATAAAAAGCTATGTGAATATTTAGCGCAAGAAATCCAGTCACCCACGTACTCCGTTGCCACCGTTCTTGATAACCTTAACCACCTCCACCCACGCCGCCTCGGACGACCCTCCATCCTTCCACGCCTCCTTCGCCTTGTCAGCCATCGCCGCCGC
>JAOXJJ010000025.1:38946-74611 GCA_025769935.1 Phoenix roebelenii
TTCAGGTGCCAAAAATTTGGCCATATTGCGTCCCAATGTAATGCCAAGACCTATCTAATGACTGAACTTGAAGTTGGAACCTAGGAGACTGAATGTCTCAAAGAAGTCTATGAACCAAACATCGAGGATTCTGTAGAATATTTTAGAGACGAATAGACCAGGTTAGAGTTTATCCCGGCTGAACCCCAAAATGAGCCCATTGATCGGAATGACCAAAACCCTAGGCTTCATGTGGTTAGGGTACTCCAGCTCAGACTAAGACAGAGCAAGATTGGCGTAGGACCTTCATGTTTTACATTCTCATTAAGATCAATGGTAAAACATGCAAAATCCTACTTGATAGCGGGAGTTGCATCAACACCATTGCTTCTGGAGTTATTTTCCGTCTAGGTCTGAAATCTACCCCTCATCCCAACCCAGATAAGGTAGCTTGGGTGGATAAGACGTCCATCTCGGTGTCGGAAAGATGCCTCATCCCGATTCAATTCCTATCTTATAAAGATGAAATCTGGTGTAACTGCATTCCGATGGACGTAGGCCAAGTTATTCTAGGGAGACCTTGGTTATACGATATGGACGTCATGCTTCATGGATGTTCGAATTCGTGTAGCTTTATGTTCTAGGGTTGGAAAATTATATTGAACTCATTGCCTCCTAGAGAGCCCACTCTGAAAAGAATAGTATTACTCTACAAAAAGATGAAGCAACTCACATTATTACTTCGAAAGAGGTAATGAAGGATGTCGAAAGCCAATCATCTGTGTTTGCCCTTGTGGCTAGAGCCATCAGTATGGAGTCGAACCTTGAGAACCCACCGGCAGTAGTTCCCCTACTGGAGGAGTTTCACTCTATCTTCCCTAAGGATCCTCCAGATATACTTCTTCCGATGCGTGATATCCAGCACGCAATTGATCTCATTTTTGGATCATCCTTACCAAATCTTCCCCATCATAGGCTCAACTCAAATGAGCACACTGAACTGAAACGTCAAGTTGACGAACTCCTCACCCGAGGTTATGTTCGTGAGAGCCTGAGCTCCTGTGTTGTACCCGCACTCCTCACTCCCAAGAAAGATTGATCTTGGAGGATGTGCGTTGATAGCTGTGCCATCAATAAAATCATGGTTAAGTATCGTTTTTCCATCCCTAGGCTGGACGACTTTTTAGATTTTATGTTTGGTGCTACAGTTTTCTCCAAGATCGACCTAAAGAGTAGATACCACTAGATTCGGATTCATCTCGAATCTCCATGGCAAGATGTCAGTATTGACTTCGTGTTAGGACTTCCTCTACCTCTACCAAGCACGATTCCAATTTTGTGGTTGTGGACTGTTTCTCAAATATGAGTCACTTTCTCCTCTGTTCTAAGACTTCTGATGCTTCTAGAGTTGCCAAACTTTATTTCAATGAAGTCGTTAGACCTCCTGACCTTCCAAAATCTATTATATTTGATAGGAATGTTAGATTCGTGAGCTACTTTAGGAAACCTATTTGGCACATTATAGGCACCAAACTAAAAGTTTCTCTCGCCTATCATTCTCAAACCGACAACCAGACTGAAGTTGTCAACCGTAGCCTTAGAAACCTGTTAAAATGTCTAAAAGGTAAACATACTAGGACTTAGGATTTAGTGCTACCGACCGCCGAGTTTGCATATAATAGTTCGGTCAATATGTCCTTAGGCATGAGTTCCTTCGAAGTGGTGAATGGTTATAAACCTAGGCAACCCATAGACTTGATTTTCATGTCTCATCAGCATAGGGTCTTTGAGTCTGCACAATCATTTGCATCACATCTGCATTCATTGCATCAGAAAATCAGCAAATGTATTCACTCTAATAACTTTAAATATAAATTTCTTGCTGATTTGCACAGACGTTATAAAAAATTGAATATAGGGGATTATATCATGGTGAGAATTAGACCTGAACGACTTTCTTCGGAAACGTTTAAAAAGTTGCAATCTCGTAGTGTCGAACCATACAAAGTCCTAAAGAAAATCAGTTCGAATGCTTATGTTGTAGATCTTCTTGAAGACTATGAGATTAGTGTGATGTTTAATATTGAAGATTTAGTCCCATACAAAAAGTCAACATTCATTTCTTCTGACCCTTTTGTTGATACACCCGTCTTTGTTGTTCACCTTGACCCATCACCTGCTATTGAGCCTCCACCTCCAAAGTTTCATGCACGCAGAGAACACATAGAACATATATTAGATAAGCAGATTATATCTACCCGGAGAGAAAGTTACCGACGTTACGTTGTTCAGAGGAAAGATCGATCCGAATCGAATGTGATGTGGATTTCGCGAGCCAAGTTGCGGCACCTTGATCCTGACCTTCTGGAGCAGTACAACAGCCGGCCAGACCTACACTTGATGGGGTCGAATTTTTTTTCCACCCGGGAGAAGTTGATGGGGATATTGAAGCTAATTATCTACCCACCTAGTCTACCATCTTATTTGCATATTTATTTTATTTTTATTTCTAGGCTTGTTTGCATTTTAGGGCTTATTTGTGTTATTTTTGGGCTTATTTAGAGTTATTTCTATATAAGGGGGTTTTATGTTAATTGTGTTTATATGGGCCCTATATATAGGGGACTCTTTTCATGATTAGGGTTCAATTATGTAAATTAAAATTTCTCCTCTATGTTCTCCTCTCTTCTCTCTTTTTCCTCTCCTTCTTCTCTCCTCCTCCTCTCCTTCTCTATTCTTCCTGCGTCTCTATAATCTCTTCTTTCTTCTGTCTCCCTTGTTCTTCCTCCTTCTCCTCTTTCCCTGCACTTATGCTACATCAACTAGCTTCATTGTCAAGAAGGGTTTGAAGAAGGCGGGCACTCCTGGGTTAGGGCAGGTAATTGGTAGATCCCCATATGTTTTTTTTTGTTGGGAGGGGAGAAAAGAAACTTGCATCAGGGATCATTTTGTTGGTAATTTGAAAATGAAACCCTAGATGAGGTTAGGGATGGGGTTAGGGGATCTTCTGCAATTCATTGTAATTTGTAAAATAAACATTCTTGATAAGATTATATGTAATTTATTGTAATTTGTAAAAAAAAATATTATTAGCACTCAAATGAGATTCTATATCTCTTTGTTACAGCATCTTATTAATGGAGTTTGTAAAAGAAACATATTTCCGAGCTTGTATTTTCTGGGCATGATCATGCTGATGCTTATCATATATGGGGTTGGGGTTGAATTTCTGACAAATTATTGAATTTTCAACAACATACTCCCAATTATTGAAAGCGTATTGTACATGGGGCTGCTCGGCAAAGGCCGACACTTATAAGTGTCGGCAGACTCCAAAATAGGTTGGCGCTTATTAGCATCGGCATAGCTTTTGTTTTTGCCGATGCTTTTGAAAAGCATCGGGCAAAAAGGTTTCCACTCTCACCTAACCGACGCTTTTGCTACGCTTTTGAAAACGTCAGCACCAAAATTATCGATGCTTTTAACTGTCGGTACAGGCTCTATAAAGCACCAAAAAAGACTATTTTTTTGTAGTGCTAGTTTCTGATATGTGGACAACGATTATTCTCATTGACTCGGCCCCAAATCATAGTGAGACTAGAGAGCTTTCACATATCCTCATCAAACCAATTTTCTAGTACATACAATAAAAATACTCATTTCAATAGCAATATTAATCAAAATTTCACATCTTATTTCAAATGCGAATTTCCAAGTCGCAGAGCTCGAGTCAACTCCAGCTGTTCACGAGCCGACTCTTACAGAGAAAAATAGAAAACGAGTTTTTAAGCTACAGTACGCGAGCCGACGTCCAGAAGTTTCGAGTCGTCTCCTGCAAATTGAAGCCACAAAGTAATTTCTTCAACATAGTAGCCGAGTCGACTCGAACTGTTCACGAGTCAACTCTTATAGAAAATGGTCGAGAGCATTTTTAGAAAGATCAGAACGCGAGCTAACTCTGGAATTACTCGAGCCATCTCCTGGAAAAGTGCTGGTATTTCACTTCTAAAGATGCCATGGGTGAGTCGACCCCCAATTCCTTCGAGTCGTCTCTTACAAGATCGATAGAGAGCCTTTTTGTAAGAGCCAGAATTCAGGTCGACTCCAAATTTTCTCGAGGCGTCTCCGGTTTCAGCCGAACCGACTCCGAGATGGGCGAGTCGACTCCAATCCCTACGATACTTTGTCAAGATGCGCAGTTTTGTCAGAACGGCTCTTTTTTCCTCTTTAACGGCTAGTTTTCGAGGAGTTAAGTTATAAAAGGTGGTTCTAAGTATAAACAAAAAAGAGAAACATTCCATTGAGAACATTCAAGTCTATCAAGCACCAAAGAGAAGTAAGAGCCTTTCAAAGCGGAAAAGAGGAGTTATTGCATCTCAAGTGATTTCAGAGCACTCCTCACATTAAAGGCTCAATGAAGTGATCCTCAACTACTAGCGCATTCAAGAGAGGATCCAGTAAAGGAGAAGCTAAGTCTTGCATCAGCAAAATCTATTTGAGAGCTTCTTCCTTTACATTTTGTTTACATTGCTATATCTGCTTATTCAAAAGCTTGTAATCATTAAACTCTACTTCTCTGATATTTGTTTTCTTGATTCAATCAGAATATTGAATCAAAGGGTTAAGGTTTTTTGTTGGTGAGCCCATAAAACCAACAGTGTAGGTTTTGGTTAGTGGGTCCGTAAAACCAACTGGATTGTTTGTTAGCCCAGAAAAATAAACGGAGTGGTTTTAGTCGGTGAGTCAGGAAAAGCTGACCAGGTTCGTTGTGATCCTAAGAAAACAACAAGTTAGGTTGTGAATTTGTAAAACAACCGGGCTGTAATCTTAGGGTTATAGTGATTTTCTTAGAAAAACTTGGGGAGTGGACGTATGAACAAGGTTGGCTCCAAACCACTATAAAAACCTTGTGTTTGTGTTGTGGTTTATCTTGGTTTACTTCTTTACTGCTTTCTTATAGATTATTTAATTACATTTGCTTAAAATCAAGAAAGCTTTCATAATCCTCATTAGATAGAATTAAAGAATCTAATTTTTAATTAGAACCCAATTCACCCCTTCTCTTGGGTTGTCTTCTGGGCAACAAGTGGTATCAGAGCAGATGCTCTAATATTGATTGTTGATCCAATCTAATTAAAGCAAAAGATTAAATGGCAACTCAATTTGGGTCTCCCTAAGTGAAGGGCAGTCTACCAATAGGCCACCTTTGTTCAATGTAACAAACTACACCTATTGAAAGGCTAGAATAAGGATATTCATACAAGTCCAAGATTATAATGTTTGGAGCATAATAATAAATGGACCACATATTCTCACATATATTGTAGATGATATTTCTATTCCCAAGCTTGAAAAAGATTGGAATGATAATGTTAGAAAAAGGGCCCAACTAAATGCTAAGGCAATGAATGTACTTTATTGTGCCTTAGATGCAAATGAATTCAACAAAATTTTCACTTGTATCTCTGCTAAGAAAATATGGGATAGATTTGAGGTTACCCATGAGGGTACCAACCAAGTGAAAGAATCTAAGATCAACATGCTTGTACATAAATATGAACAGTTTAAAATGGAATCATCTGAAACTATTACATGCATGTTCACAAGATTCACTGATATCATTAATGACTTGAAAAGCCTTAAAAAAATTTATTCTAACAGTGATCTTGTCGGAAAAGTACTTCGTTCTCTCCCTCGCACATGGAAAGACAAAGTGACAGCCATCCAAGAAGCTAAAGACCTCAACACGCTTCCACTAGAAGAGCTTCTCGGATCGCTGATGACCCATGAGCTAACCATGAAGCAGCACACCGAGGAAGAGAGCCAAAGGAGAAAGGCAATAGCTTTCAAATCCACTGCTCACAAGAAAAGTGACAGTAGTAGCAGTGAGGATGAAGAAGAAGAAGATGAGAAAGAAGCTCTTCTTGTTAGGAAGTTCAAAAGGTTTATAAGTAAGAAGAAACCTTTCTACAAGAAGAGATTCACTCCAAATGCCTTTGATAAGGAAAAAGGTAAGAAAAAAGAGAAAGAGGCAATCGCTTGTTACGAATGCAAGAAACCTGGTCATTTTAGAGCCGACTACCCACTAATGAGAAAATATGGAAAGAAGAAGAAGAAGGCTTTCCTCACTACTTGGAGTGAAACTGAAGAATCATCTTTAAAAGAAGAACCACAAGAAAAGACAAACCTTTTCCTAATGGCTGATGGCAATGAGGTAAGTTCTGAAACTCATCTTAAATTTACTTTTGAGGAACTTTATGATGCATTTAATGAATTAATGAATGAGTGCAGAACTCTTACCTTAAAGAACAAAGAATTAAAGTCATCCAATCAAACTTTTATGCTTAAGACTGATAAATTAACTAAGGATAAAGAAAAATTAATCAAGAAAGTCTCTGAATTAAAAACGGCTAATCAATTCTTAAAAGTTAGCTCAACAAATGACATTAATTCTTTGAAAACTGAAAATCTAAAACTAAGTAAGGAAGTTGAAAAATATAAGCCAATTATTGAGAAATTCACTTTTAGTTCTGAAAAACTGCAAATGATCGTTAACAATCAAAGGGTGGTTTTCAATAGAGCATGATTAGGTTACGAACCTAAGAACAAACAGAAATTACTTAAGAACCTCTTTGTTAAAGCAAAAGAGACTAAAACTAAAGATGCAACTTGCTTCTGCTGTGGTAAAGTAGATCACAAAGCAAACATATGTAATTTCAGAAAAAAAAAATAGAAGAAAGTAAAAAGAATTTGGGTTCCAAAAGGAACCACTTATACTAACCATGATGACCCAAGAAGGCTTGGGTACTTAAATCTGCTTGATTTTTGCTTCTAGGAGTGTCTTGCGACCAAGCATAGCAAAAGAAGTTGGTATCTTGATAGTGGCTGCTCAAGACACATGACGGATGACAAAGATCAATTCTTCACCCTTGAAGCAAAGGAAGGAGGAGTGGTGGCTTTTGGTGATAATGGCCAAGATCGCATTGTTGATATTGGTAAAATTCAAATCACCCCTTATATCTATATAGATAATGCATTATATGTTAATGGTTTAAAGCACAACCTTATTAGTATTAGTCAATTATGTGACAAAAGATTTAGGGTTAATTTTGAAGCATCTCTATGCATTGTAACTAACCCCATAGATAATGACATCATCTTCATAGGATATAGACGTGGCAATATATACATGATAAATTTAGATGATCTTACCATGAGTAGTCATTGCCTAGTTGCCACGGATGTTAGAGTTAATGAAGCTAGTTGGATATGGCACCGTAAATTAGGTCATGCTAGTATGGATCTAATATCTAGGTTAATCAAAAAGGAACTAGTTAAAGGAATTCCTAAGTTAAAATTTGAAAAAGATAGAATATGTAAAGCATATCTATTAGGAAAACAAATAAGAAATTCTTTTAAGTCTAAAGACATCATGTCAACTTCTAGACCATTAGAATTACTTCATATGAATCTTTTTGGTCCTACTAGAACTACTAGTCTAGGAGGAAAGAAGTACGGATTTGTAATAGTAGATGACTTTTCTAGATTCACATGGGTACTGTTTTTGGCACACAAAGATGAAACCTTCTTCATGTTTTAAAAATTCTGTAAGAAAGTTTTAAATGAGAAAGGTACGACTATTATCTCAATTAGAAGTGATTATGGCACTGAATTTGAAAATCATCATTTTGAAAACTTTTGCGATGAAAATGGAATAACCCACAACTTTTCAGCACCTAGGACACCTCAACAAAATGGGGTAGTAGAAAAAAAGAACAAAATATTAGTTGATATGGCCCGTACCATGCTATGTGAGGAAAATCTTCCAAGATACTTATGGACTGAAGCCGTAAACACAGCATGCTATATTTGAAATAGAATTTCAATCAGACCAATTTTAAAGAAAACACCTTATGAACTTTGAAAAGGCAGAAAACAAGCATTAGCTATTTTCATGAGTTTGGATGTCGGTGTTTCATATATAATAATGAAAAAAACAACCTAGAAAAATTTGAGCCTAAATCAAATAAAGGAATTTTCTTTGGATACTCCTTAACTAGTAAAGCATATAGGGTCTTTAACAAAAGAATACTTACTGTTGAAGAATATATTCATGTCATATTTGATGAAACCTTTAGTCATCCCTCAAGAAAGAAAGACCTTGAAGATGAAGCAGGCATCTTAGAAAATGAAATTGAAAAGATAACTATCAATGAATCTTCAAGTCACAATAATGAAGAAGAAGTTGAACAAATTGAAAATGAAACTAATGAACAGCAAAATTATGGTCTACCCAAAAAATGGAAATATGCAAATAGTCATCCTAAAGAGTTAATCATTGGTGATCCATCTCAACAAGTAAGAACAAGAGCATCTCTTAGAAATTTAAATAATTACTTAGCTTTTGTTTCACAAGTTGCACCTAAAACTTTAGAAGAAGCTGAAAATGATACTAATTGGATAAATGCAATGCAAGAGAAACTAAATCAATTCACTAGAAATAATATTTGGAACTTAGTTGAAAGATCCAATGAATTTTTTGTAATAGAAACTAAATGGATTTTTGGAAACAAACTTGATGAAAATAGAATTGTAATAAGAAACAAGGCTAGACTTGTAGCAAAAGGATATAATCAAGAAGAATGCATGGATTTTGATGAAACTTTTGCTCCTATAGCTAGACTTGAAGCAATTAGACTCTAACTTTACATTTGCTTGTTATATGGACTTCAAATTATTTTAAATAGATGTTAAAAGTGAATTTTTAAATGGATGTATAACTGAAGAGGTCTATGTAGAACAATCTCCTGATTTTAAAATCATAATTATCTAGATCATGTTTTTAAGTTAAACAAAGCACTTTATGGATTAAAACAAGCCCCAAAGGCGTGGTATGAAAGATTAAGCAAATTTCTTTTGGATCATGATTTTTCTAAAAGATATGTTGACACAACATTATTTCTGAAAAAATAAAGACATGTTAATAATACAATTTTATGTTGATGACATTATCTTCGGTGCTACTAATAATAGTTTTTGTCAAGAATTTGCTGAGCTCATGCAGAGAGAATTTGAAATGAGCATGATGGATGAGCTGAATTACTTCCTTGGACTGCAAATCAAACAATTAAAGGAAGAAATCTTCATCAATCAATCAAAGTACATCAAGGAGATGCTTAAGAGGTTCGATATGAACATGAACAAGTCAATTGGCACACCCATGAGCACTACATGCAAATTAGACAAAGATGAATCAGGCAAAAATCTTGATCAAAAGTTGTATAGAGGTATGATTGGTTCACTTTTATATCTTACAGCTAGTAGACCTGATATAATGTTTAGTAGTTACATGTGTGCAAGATTTCAATCTAATTCAGAAGAATCACATTTACTTGTTGTTAAAAGAATATTCAAATATCTAATTGGAACAATGAATATAGGATTGTGGTACTCTAAAAATTCAAATATAGACTTAATAGGGTACACTGATGCTGATTTTGCTGGATGCAAATTAGATAGAAAAAGCACCAGTGGTACATGTCAATTTCTTGGTGAAAACTTAATCTCATGATTTAGCAAGAAACAAAATTTATTTACACTATCTACGGTGGAAGCCGAATATATTACAACCGAAAGTTGTTGTGCACAGATTTTATGGATTAAGCAACAACTAGAGGATTATGGCATTAAGCAATCTAAAATATCCATAAACTGTGATAATACTAGTGCTATAAACTTAACAAAAAATCCAATTCAACACTCAAGAACTAAGCACATTGAAATAAGACACCATTTCATAAGAAGTCATATTTTGAATGGTGATGTATTGCTTGAGTTTGTGTGTACTGATGATCACCTTGCTAATATCTTCACTAAATCTATGAGTGAAGATAGATTTTGTACTCTTAGAAGAAGATTAGGAGTGATTGACCCATTTCAATGATTTATTCTTTACTCCTATTGATTTTAATCTTTCTATCCTAAATTTCAATCTGATCTAAGCCTATCTTTGTTATATCAGTTTATTGGAATCATTTGAACTCAATCTGAAATTGTTTTGGACCCAAAATTTTTGAATACGTTTGGACAGGACAGGACAGGGCTCGAGCCGACTCGAAGTAAAACTCCGAGTCGACTCAAGCTTTTAAACGAGTCGTCTCGAGGATGGACTGACGAACTTTTAACCTAGCCAAGGCGTCTCCATTCTTATTTTTTCTCTTTTCATCTCTGAACGCTCTCTGTTCGTCTCTGCCCTTGGAGCCATTCCGTTGACCTTAGTTCCTAGGATTCCTTGTCATTTCTCCTTGAGTTTGTTCCAATGGCACCCAAGAGGGCATCCGGTTCACGTGGAAAACGCTCCCTTGTGGCAAGCGGAATGGAGAGGCGGTCTAAGGCTAGGAATGAGCCGACTCCTCTGAGTCTCTAGCTCCTTCCTGCCCTAGACCGAATGCCCCGTGTTCGTGTGCCGGTAGGGCCATAACCACCGGTAGAAAAATGGCTTTCTACTTCCTCTCCCGGGAGGGTTTCGCCCTAGGAGATCACCTTAAGGCTCTAGGTCTAGAATGATTGTGTTCCCTCAATATTCCCACATATCCCGGTCTTGTTAGGAATTTTTCAGCACCGTCAGTAGGGGTAACGGTGGTCTTGTAGGGTGGGTGAGAAATGTTAAGGTTGTAGTCATACCTACTCTCTAGGCTCTTAAGTCTTCCAAATGTAGGACCCTCTCCCTCTTCTCACTCTGACAGGGCTGAAGCCCTAAGAGTTATTTTATGTAGAGAGCCTATAGGTCCAATAGAGGAAGTGTTCGCTAATCAGCTTTCAGCTAAGATGCGACTGCTTCTTAGTATCATAGGTAGAGTCCTCTTCCCAAAGACGGAAAGATTTGATTTCATTTCTGAGAGGGACTTAGTAGTGATGTACTACAATATTAAAGAACTTTCCTTGAACTTCCCTAGACTTGTGTATCTGTACATTATAGAGGTCGCCACCAAAACTAAATCAAGTTTACCCTATGGCATGGTTTTCACCTTGATCTTTAGGGAGTTTCGAGTTCCTATTCTCGAGGGGGAGCCCTCTCGTCTACTGCATCATACCGACTTTGTAGATGAGAAAACCCTCCAAAGGATGGGTTTCCTAAAAGTAGAAGGCACTTGGGTTAGGAGACCTACTCAAGAAGAGGAGACCTCAACCACTAGAGCCCCACCTTCTTCTCCTTTTATCCATGCTCCCACTACTTTACCTCCAGAGTCATCTTCTGTACTTTCTCCACCTGCACTAAGTGAGGATCAATTGCGAAGGATTGCATCCTTCGTAGTTAATGAAATAGCCTCTCGAGACTTATTAGGTGGAGCACCTTCCACAGAGATCCTACCCTCCAATGCAGCTCTCACTCAGATAGTAGTTGACATGAGAGCAGAGCTGGTCAGCCTTAGTTCTTCAAGAACAGTATAGAAGATTTGTGGGCATCGAAGAGGACACAAGAAAGCTGCAAGAGTCTGTGAGAAGGGATCTAAAGAAGCTAAATGAAAAGGCTGAAGGATTGGCCAACAAGCTACTTGAAGAACTTCACAAAAATAGCCAGAGGATAAATCAATTGAGCAAGGCCTATCAAGAGACCTCCTCTGAAATCATTCAGAATCTTTGTGACTTCAGTAATGAAGTTCAGGAGCTCTTGAAAAGTCAATCGGGACCCTCCTCATCAAGATTCACTGCTCCTTGATTTCATTTTGACATCTCATGTATAGATCCTCTAGGACTTTCACTGAACTTATACTCACTCCTATACCCACTTTTGTACTCATTGACATCACAAATGTATTCAACTTCTTGATGAAATCAAAATGATAGTTTTTCTCTTTCCCTGTCAATTGTGTATATCTAGATTACTTATACTTGACTGGAACGAAAATTACTCCCTTACTTCTTAATAACTAATCTTTTGCTGATGACAAAAAGGGGGAGAAGTATTAGTATAAAATTGTATTAATTATGGAGGAGAAAAATGTAAAAGCATGAGAAAAATTGAAGCACTATAAAAACAAAGAAGAAAACAAGCAAAAAAAGACTAAAAGAATAATTAAATAAGTATAACCAAAACAATTGAGTGCATTTTATGAATACTTATACAATTCCAAATGAAAGGGGGAGGCTTGAGTTTCCAAGTATATTGTTCATACCTTTCATATCTTGGATAAACTAAATTAAGACATTGTATTCTTTTTGATCTTTTTGACTCAACATTTAGTACATGTAAATTCACTTGCATATACTCAATATTTTGTCATCATCAAAAAGGAAGAGATTGCAGAGTGATTGTTGATCCTCTATTTGATTTTGATGAGCCCGAAACACTAGAGTATATTTCATATTGTACTAATGAATTCAAGTGAGTGTTTCGGATAAAATACTTTTAAATTTGAAAGAATGCCTTAGAAAATGGTTCAAGGGTTTTAAGCTGAGTTTTACTCATGGTTGGAACCATTTTAGTCTTTGCCTTGCACTCGAGTCGTCTCCCAGAAATCTCGAGTCGACTCTGGTATATGATTAGTGTCTGACACTTCCTCGAGCCGACTTCCAGATGAGGCGAGTCGACTCTTACAGAAATGACAGAGAGTAATTTTTTAAGAGTGCAGAGCATGAGTTGACTCCAATTGTTCACGAGTCGACTCTTACAGAAAAGACAAAGAGCTGATTCCCAAATCGCAGAGCGCGAGTCAACTCCAACTGTTCACGAGTCGACTCTTACAGGAAAGTCAGAGAATAAGTTTTTAAGGCACAGTGCTCGAGTCGACTCCAACTGTTCACAAGTCGACTCTTACAGAAAAGACAGAGAGTCGATTTTCAAGTTGCAGAGCTCGAGTCAACTCTAGCTGTTCATGGGCCGACTCTTACAGAAAAAATAGAGAAAAACAGAGAACGAGTTTTCAAGCTACAGTGCGCGAGCCGACTCTCAGAAGTTTTGAGCTGTCTCCTGTAAATTGAAGCCACAAAGTATTTTCTTCGGCACAATGGCCGAGTCGACTCGAACTATTCACGAGTTGACTTCTACAGAAAATGGCCGAGAGCATTTTTGCACAGACCAGAACGCGGGATGACTCTGGAATTACTCGAGCTGTCTTTTGAAAAAGAGCTGGTATTTCACTTCTGAAGATGCCGTGGGCGAGTCGACTCCCGATTCCTTCGAGCTGTCTCTTACAAAATCGACAGAGAGCCTTTTTGTAAGAGCCCGAATTTGAGTCGACTCCAGATTTTCTCGAGGCATCTCCTGCTTCAACCGAACTAACTCCAAGACAGATGATTCAACTCCAATCCCAACTGATACTTTGTCAGGACGCGTAGTTTTGTCAGAACGGCTCTTTTCTCCTCTCTAACGGCTAGTTTTCGAGGAGTTAAGTTAGAAAAGGGGGTTCTAAGTATAAACAAAAAAGAGAGACATTCCATTGAGAGCATTCAAGTCTATGAACCACCAAAGAGAAGTGAAAACCTTTCAAAGCGGAAAAAGAGGAGTTATTGCATCCCAAGTGATTTCAGAGCACTCCTCACATTAAAGGCTCATTGAAGTGATCCTCAACTACCAGTGCATTCAAGAAAGGATCCAGTAAAGGAGAAGCCAAGTCTTGCATCAGCAAAATCTGTTTGAGAGCTTCTTCCTTTGCATTTTGTTTACATTGCTATATCTACTTATTCAGAAGCTTGTAATCATTAAACTCTACTTCTCTGATATTTGTTTACTTGATTCAATCAGGAGATTGAATCAAGGGGTTAAGATTTTGTTGGTGAGCCCGTAAAACCAACGGTGTAAGTTTTGGTTGGTGAACCCGTAAAACAAACTAGGTTGTTTGTGAGCCCGAAAAAACAAACGGAGTGGTTTTAGTCGGTGAGCCAAGAAAAACCGACCATGTTCGTTGTGATCCTGTGAAAATAACAAGTTGGGTTGTGAACTTATAAAAGAACCGAGCTATAATCTTAGGGTTATAATGAATTCTCAAGAGAAGCTTGGGGAGTGGACGTAGGAGCAAGGTTGGCTCTGAACCACTATAAAAATCTTGTGTTTGTATTATAGTTTATCCTACTTTACTTTTTTACTACTTTCTTATAGATTATTTAATTACATTTGCTTAAAATCAAGAAAGCTTTCATAATTCTCATTAGATAAAATTAAAGAATCTAATTTTTAATTAGAACCCAATTCACCCCCCGCCCCGCTTGGGCTGTCTTCTGGGCAACAAGTCCGAGCCCCTAACAACAAAGCTCGTACCTTCCATCCTGCCACCCTAGAGAACACATCCATCGAAGTTGACCTTGAGAAAATCCAGAGGTGGGGCTCCCACGTGAAAAACACCATGCGGGGCACTCCACGAGTAGAAATAGAGCCCCATATGTCCCGACTATCAAAGGTCTATCTGAATGGATCGCCTAAGAGACCTCCACCGCCAGCAGCCGCACCCTCTCCACCACCAACCCTGGTGGAGGCTCTTCTCCCCAAACGTCCATGCATTTTTCACCTAGTGGCACTAAAAAATAGCATAGTCCAGCGACTCATCTGTCGACCCCAAGTGACCTTTCAAAAGAATAAGGCTACTCTAGGATGCAGCCCAAACGGCTGGATTCAGCCGAAATCCACCCCCAACTGCGCTCCACTCTGGACAACGCAGCAGACATTGGTCTCCCTGACTCTAGACCTGCAGGACGTGCTCCATACCCTGACCTCGAGATAGGGGAGCCCCGGAATTGGGAGCGACCGAATTCGCTCTGCAAGTGGCTCTCCGAACGTCTGATCAATCCGATAGGTATCCCACGCCCCTCTAGGAAGAAGAAGGTTACGCACCCGGAGTCCCTCTCTAGCCTCAACACTAACTAGGGACGGCTAGTGCCTCAGCGGGAGCTCGTCCACCCATGCATCGTCCACCACGTCCACCCTTTGACCATCACCAATCAGCCACCTGCATCTAGATAGGACCATAGGCACGTACCTGCAGATCTTGCACCAAACTAGTGATGCCCTTCGGCCCCCAGATGGGGTCATGCTACTCCCAACAGGGCCATACCAGGCGACCATCATCTGATTCCAAAAGCACTGGAGCTCCAAAATAACTCTGGCTGCGTGCCAAGCAATCAACGCCTCCCTTCTAGTCAGCAGAGACTGAACGCCCCGCCCCCTGCCCTAGTTGGTTAGCATAGCGACTCTCAAGCCACCAGATGCACCCTCCGGCCATAGCCATGTGTCTCCCAAATGAAACTCTGAGCAAACCTCTCAGTCCTCATCAACACCATCTTTGGGACAACGGTGTTAGACATAAGATAGATAGGCATAGAGCAAATCAACGACCTGATCCGTCATTTGTGAATTAATCCTTTTTATGCAAGCAAGCGTATGAACATGCATAATTTCCAAAATATTCAAGTTCAAATATTTAAATATTAATTTTTCAACCATTGGTTCAAAAATCAAGCAATATGAATTCCAATTTTAAAACACACAACATGCACCATAAAATCACCAAAGGTGGAGAAAACTTACAATCTCAAATCGACCAACTCCAGAAATTCCTCGGTAAGACTAATCACAACCTACAAGAAATTATTACTTATTACACCTTCTTTCTTAATCTTACGTAAAATTTGAATATTAAATATGATCATAATATCATTCTGAAACTCCATATCTCATCTATCTCCAAATGAAAAACCTAACCAGGGATTCAATTTAAAAGCCAAAATAGAATTTACAGTCGAGATCTTAAATGCATGGCCTGATCCCTAGGTCTGATGCTCCTCGGGAGCTCTGACCAAATAACAAACACCATTAGCTCTTAATTGAGAGAGAAAGAGAGAGTAAAGGGAAAAAAGAGAACCTCGATCTCGATCTAGGTTTGGGTGCAATCAGGAGCTTGGTCATTTGGTCTTGGTTGACGAAAAAGGGAAGGAGAGAGTTACTCAATCTAGCTCCAATTAGGTTTTGAGTCTGATCTACATGGTCTTGGTCAACCAACAAGTAGAGGAGAGATGTACTCAATCTAGGTTCAGTTGAGGACCTAGGTCTGATCCATTGGTGACATGGACAAAAACAAGTGAAATGTTATGGTGGAATCAGGTAGAAAAAGGCAACCAGAGCTTAGGTCCCCAGTCTACTCGTTGAGGGCCCTTCCTAAGAATAGGGCTGGAAATGGTTTGGGCTGGGCCAGGCCACTCCCCTACCCTAGCTCGGCCCGTAATGTTTTTGCAGGCTTGGGCCGGGCTTAGGCCCAAAATTTTTTGAAGAATCCTAGTCTGAGTTCGACCTCAGCCCAGGCCCAGGCCCATCTAGAATTCAATTGGGCTAGCCCGATGTATACGTTTGGGCTAAAAACCTTGAAGAACTGAAAGTTACTGCAGATATCTTATAATAATTGTCAATCAGGTGAGCTTGTAATCATCTTGTGCTTGGCATTGATTTTTTTCCATATAGTTAGTTTTTATCGCTTAAGGAGTTTGGTTTGTAAATACAGGAAGAAGAGATTAGCCTTTTATTTCTCTTGTACATGCACACAGAAGCCGCCTCAATTATCTAAGTAATGCTGTCCTCACTTACTCCATGTCATGCTTAATTATTCGTCTTTTGCAATTTTGTTTTGCTCTTCTTGGTTGAAAAATCTCAAAGAACTGAAAGTTACTGCAGATATCTTATAATAATTGTTAATCAGGTGAGCTTGTAATTATCTTGTGCTTAGTTATGCCAAAACCTTAAAGAACTGAAAGTTATTGCAGATATCTTATAATAATTGTTAATCATGTGAGCTTGTAATCATCTTGTGCTTGCCATTGATTTTTTCCAGGTAGATATATAGTTTTTAGAACTTAAGGAGTTAGGATTGTAAATACATGAAGAAGAGATTAACCTTTTGTTTCTCTTGTACATGCACACAGAAGTGGCCTCAATTATCTAACTAATGCTGTCCTCACTTACTCCATGTCATGCTTAATTATTTGTCTTTTGCAATTCTGTTTTACCCTTCTTGGTTGAATAATTATTCATAATGTGGTCCTGTCAGTTTAATCTGTTGTCAATGGCTGTTCCAGAATTAACTTGTAAATACTCCAATGCTATTGGCTTCAATCTCCGTTGAAGTCTTATGATAATACTTGAATGAGGCGGCATCCGAAGTACGTAAGCTGCATGAGCTGCAGTACTTAAATGCTCACTTCAAATTGTTGAGATGTTGTGTGTTCATATGCTTCCTTGATGAAAAGCTTTTAATAGTCCTTCTCTTACACGTCTCCACGGGGTGTCTCTGGTGCCGATATATTATTATGGCCATTAAGAAAATAGTAGCCGGATATGGAAGCCAAGCTTTAGTTCAAGGGCTGAAGCCCAGATTGCTGTCCCATGCTCCAGCTGCTGCTATTTGTTGGTCCGCGTACGAAGCCATGAAAAGTTTCCTGCAAGCTTACTCATGAGACACCTTTACCCTGATGCTGATAAGTTGCCAACCGGTCCACCCAGCTAAGTTTTTTTGGTTACTCATAGTAGATAACCAGCTGTAACAGTTCATTGTTGGGATTGGGAAATGTGGCAACTCACAGATAGAGCTAATCATGGGCAGGTTTTGGGAACAAAAAAATATCAAATTTTACATGAGCCTGACCCGAAGCTATATTACCTGATATTCAGCTGTGGCAAAAAATCTAGAACTATCAGAAAAGAATTTAGGCCCAAGGCCCGGCCCATGATCAGTTCAGCTCGTGAAGCTGCACTTTATCAGCTGTGGGGGAAACCGTTAAGTTTTTACCTGATATTCTTAATCTAGAATGGCAGAAAATTTCACATGCATATCATTTAGTGTGACAAACAGAAAAGGCCGAACAAATATGCTGAATTTAGTCGCAATAAGTCCGGTTTCCCTCATCCGCTGCTGCTGCTTGAATATTAAAGGCGAAGGCCTAGTAGGTTTGGCTAAAGGCCATGGAGATCAAAAAGTTGAACCAATGCTATGTTTGAACCTTGGCTAACAACATTTTTTAAACCAAGCTTAGAAACTATATAAACTCTCAAAACTTTATAAATACAGATGACTGGAAACTATTTTCTAGGACTGGGAGGCTTCAGCTGCGATGTGGTACCTCTAAAGAGATGTTCGCAGCCCAGGGTAATTTTAAAATACTGCTGCCAAAGTCCATGTTACTGGCTCAACAAAAATGTCCGCAATCCGGTAGCTTATATGTGTGAAACCTCTAATCAAATACCTCCATGTCAGTCGACATGCTGTTTCCAAGATCAGCGAGAACATCACAAAAACGAGCAGCGATTCCAACCATTTGGCAAGTACTCAATAGGAAATACCTCCATGTTTACCAAACCTTTGAAGCATGCAATACAGGATCGCACTCTACGTATAGTCTGGGAAGGGGATACGAGGTCGGATAGCAGAGTTATCCCCTCTTCTCCCCGGTGTATGCGGGCAAACTCTCACATTTGGAGGCTGGAACTACCAATCCCCGATAGTTTTGGCTAAACCGGGATAACCAAGGATCTGTGGTTCCCTATGGGTCCCCAGAACCACGCCAATCCCATGATTCGCGAGAATATCTAAAAGAATCTTTCATTAAGAAGAAAGTAGCTAAAAAGAAAGGATATAACACCAAATAATAGCCTGCATATGTTGGCTATACTTAATGACTAAATGAGGATAAAATAATTTATGCTCATCCTACTCTATTCCAGTGTCAGGGATAACAAGCTACCCTGAATAGCATATCCTGCTTCCAGACTAGGCCTTCCGCGCTTCGACAGGAAACCATACAAGGACGATACCTTGTCGCGCTTGCTAGGACATGAACGAAAAGCCAAAATAACTGCAGTATTAAGCTTGAAACAGCATTGGAAAAACCTGGGGTCATTGAGACAATTATTTAGAAAAAATGGATTTAAATAATTAAAAAAAACAGAACCAACGCATGCAAATTTCCCTTAGAGGAGGTATGTTACCCAAATTGACAAAAACGAAAAAAAAAAAAAAATCCTATAGGCAAACTCAAGTTCAGAGTACCTGATACAGACAACTCCAGACTGTATAATATTTCATAAGGTGTCAAGCATCCAATCATCCAATTCGGTTATCTAGAGACCCATAAGAGAGAGAGAGTCCCAATTTGACTTGTTTTTCAAAAGGAAACTCTGAGCAGAAATCATCAGGCAAACATTAATTAACAAAATAATTGGAAGATTAAAAAAGTCTTAACATACAGGCAGTAGAACTTAAGGAAAATTGAAAGAAATTCCGCTTACTGAGGGAAATGTTAAGAGTGGACAAAAAGCTTGAAATCCCAGCTAAAATGATAAATTACCAATTGTTCAGACAAGCTGTCACGATGAAGAAACCAGACACTATAGCACGAAACAAAAGATACAAGAGACTACAATATGTCCAATAAACAACTACAGAAACAAATCCATTGCATCCTCGAATGCGATAATTAACAAAGTTATAAACACTTGATTCCCACATGGATTATACAAATTTAACTACCACAACATTGAATGTCAATACTCCCATTTTTTCAGTTCCATGCCATCAGGCGGGCTCCCGGCCACCTTCTTTGAACCCACATCTTTCCAATTTGTTGACAGCACCGTTCCATTTGATTCCACCTACATCAAATTACAAAACCATATCAGGCAACCAAATGAAGAGAAACTTGTGCATATAAAAAAAACAAGTTATTCCTCAATTAAAATCTACAAAAAAGAATCTGCAACAGCCTAGCCTTATAAAAAAGATTTTCTTTCATAAAGTAGTTATAAAAAAAGGATCAATCTGCAAATTAGTTTCTCTTAAAGAACAAAGTCTATAATCTCCAATAAGGAATTGCCTTAAAAAGATTAGCCTAAAACTGTGGTTTAAAAAAGATTCGCTCACTATTCTGATTTTACGGTAGAATAAAAGCAGTGCTATTCTGCCAAAAGGAACAGGTTAAAGGTCTGCCGACAGAAAAATACTGAAGTAATTTGCCCAAAAAATTCTTAAGTCATGCTACGAATATAGGCATGAGTTATCTTACAAAAGATTTAATCATGGCTCGTCGCATGTCTTCATCTGCATCTCGGTAAATATCACGGAACAGTTTGTTTAATGCTGCATCACCGTCTAGCGTCTCTTCCTTTTCCTATGATATTATGTCACAGGAAGAAATAACGTTAGTTTTAATAAAGCAAGAGAAGGGAGGGAGGGGGAGGTGGAGGACCAATTTACCTCTTTCTTTACTTGGGCTTCCAGCTTATCCCAATCTACTTTGGATTTTGAAGATGGGTAAGAGGGCCTTTGGAATTTCACAGCTGCAGAACGAAAAGGGCGGGATTTATAATCATCAATACCTAGCAAAGTGAGATCACTGAGAATGCTCTAGCTACATTCTTACAAATTCTACATCACTTTTGAATTATGGGTCCATAGAGACTAACATTCTAGATGGAACACAACCAGTCACTTCAATCAGGACAGGCGACAAAAGAGCTCAACCAGAAGTACACAAGAATCATCATCGTTCATTGATCATGCTAGAGACGATACAATCAAATAAGTGTCAAGCAATCATTGATCATTAAGCTCATTGGGCAATCTCTATAGACTATTGTATGACTAGAGAAAATGTAACAATTATTTTCCATATACTTGAACAATATCATGTCTGAAGCTGACATTACAAAACATCAAACTTGAAGGTGAAGACAAAAACAAAGCAATATCTGATCTTCGTAAAAATGAGGAAAACCTAAATACGGATGTATATAAAAACATTAGCTACATTACAAGTATAGATCTTAAGGTCTTGAACAGAAAATATTTCAAGTAGCCAATGAAATAATGTGTCTATCTTCAGCAGAAAAGGAAAAACAAAAAAATAATGTCTTTACCTGAAAAAGGTGTCTCGTACACGGGCAATGACAGATTTAGCTTTAATTGGATAAATGGTTAATAAAGGTCATAAAACTGACCCTAAATAGTAGGGCAAAGATTGCAGATTATGGTTGTAGTTTTTTGTAATGCAATCAAAAGGAAAACTAAAAGAAGGAAAAAAAAAAAAGAATTTGAATAAATGCTATCAAAGAAATTTGCAATATACATCACAGGGAAGTTCTAGAAAAGGGAAATGCTACACTACTCCAAAGGATTTGTGTCTTTTCACATGTGATTAATCTCTAACCATCCAATTCAATGTGGATGGCTTTGACTTACCCACCGGCAACTGGTTGTAGCTAATAGTGTGCATGGTTGGTGCAGTACTTCTATTGAACTTCAGGGGCATTTTTAAATAGTGGGTGGTTCGTGCCGTAATTTTGTTGCACTCGAGGGCCATTGCCAAAGCCCATTCCTCCTCCTCAACCCCAATGCCACCAACCCGCTCCCCCTCCGTACTCCAACAAGGATATCTCTCTTGGTTTGGAGACCCTCATCCTTCCCTCAATTATGATGGATTTGTAGAAATCCATCGAACTAGCGGCAGGAATCGACTTCGATACGAACAATATATTTCGATCCTCAACTCTATCAATTTAATTCGCTCAATTTGTCGATGTTTCTGCATTTTTCTTTTTGATCTTGGAATCGTCCCAAATGGTTAAGAAGCAAGCATACAAGGCATTGTAGAGGGCCAGGATAGGCTTGACCTTCGTCGGGCCAGAGGAAATTGTCCCAAAGAGGTTGAAGGATAGGTAGGATGCGACGGAGGAGAAGAGCCAGAGATGGAGCGGTGGCAGCGAGACTAGGTGACGGTGAAGATGGGTGAGGAGATGAGTTGTGAAAAAAGGCGAAGAGTGAGCACAAACAGAGGACGGAGGTGGCCGGGAGATGGGGGAGGGTGAGTTTGTAAGTGATGTTAGCGAGTGGGGTATTGGTGAGCTGTAGGAGCTCGCAGATCTTTGCATAGAGGTGGTTGTAGCTCTTTCGCCTCAACTGCAGCAAGATATCCTAGATAGCAAGTGCATCGGCAGCACCCGAGTCATCGTCTTCGCCACTAGACCTCAACCGCTTGAGAAGGCAAATGAAGATTACGAAAGAATAGGGTTTCAGAAAAACATATTAAAATATTTTTTCATTTTGAAAAAAAAAATATAAAAAAAGATATTGGGAAAGAAAGGTTTGAGCTAACTTTCCATTTGGCTTGGTTCAACCAAGTCCGAACAGAAAATAATAAAATAATATTTCTTTTCATAAAAATAAAAAAAAATGTGAGGAGGCTGATACCTTGTAAGTAACCTATTGCTAACCTATTAAGAAGAAAATACCTTAAATACCCTAATCTATTGGATGGTCCATATGTCTCCTAGCTTTTTATAAAGTATTATAATGGAGTACCATAGCAAAACCCTCTAGAAAACCCAAAGTTCTACAAAATCACAAAAATTACCACTTTTTATTTTATATCTCAGCCACCTAGACAGCCTAGACTTACAAAGCCTTGAAGCAACCCTGCTTGAGGCCTAGGAACCTGGGTGGTCCCTACATTTGAGCTAACCATTAATATGTATCTAAGTGGTCCACTTTGCATAAGTCACCAAGGGATTCGTTTCTTTTAAAATTTCGTACAACCCTATAATAGATTAGAAATTATCAACTCATTTTGGGGCTCTGCAAATGCATCTTATTTGGTATTTGGTTTTCTATACATGTCTTTTCAATTAAAAATGATGTACATTACAATCTACAGTTTTTATCGCAAGAGAGAGGTTTTAGGTTCCGTCTGCACTTGAATATGTTGCATGATGCTACATGACCATTAACAGAATGGATAGCAGCAAGGATGGATAGCAACAAATAGACTGAAAAATATTGTACCATTATATGTTCTTTTCTCCCTTCCCCTCATTATTAATCTCATCTTCTCATCCCTATTCTTCCCTTCCTCCTCTTGAATACCTCTTTTCTTCATCTACATCCATGGCATATTGATCGGATGTATTTACAAAGATGATAGTTCGGGGGTTAGAATGCAAATCCAAATCACAGATGCATAGGAGAGATGGGAATGGTGTGAGGATTTGATGGAGAAGAATGGCCGCACTCACACTGTACCATTTTGGGAGATGATCATTTTATTTTTCTATCATTTTTCTCTCTTTTTTCTTTTTCTTTTTTCTCTATTTTGCATTTTTAGGGGGCAGGGAGGAAGAGGGAGGGGTTGATGAGTGCTTTGCAAATTGAGAAGAAATAATGAACAAGGATGCTATGAATGTGTTTCAAACTGTAAGTAATGGATGGAGACTCACATCAGGAGTGAAAAGGCCCATCAAATCATTGAGTCAAGATAAAGACATGTTGCAAGGTGATTCCAAATAGTGCATGTGGCCAATTCTCAACAAGTACACCACTATCCTGACGCTAATCCAATATTGGCCAAAGTCTTCAAGCTCCATAGCCTTTCTTGTCCATGCATCATGCAATGTAATTCTTGCAACTAGAAGCATGCTAAGAAGGTAACATGTAAACTTGCCAACTTACAGAGTTGATAAGGCAAATTAGCTTGTAATTATATAATAAACCTCAAAAGTGAAAAATTATTTCCAGGAAGGCCCTATATAATTAGCGATTGACTTGGAAAAGAGCAGAAGAAAGTCCACATATCTAGCTTTATTTAACCAACTTCTTTGGCACTCGAATAAAACAAGAACAAGGAAGAGTATTTTTGAGATTACAGAAAAGCCAGAGCACCTTTTATGTTCCTATTCCTCCTTCAACCTCGTTAAGAATATTTGGCCATTTTCACCGAATAATTTTTCTCAATCAAAGAGTAACAAGTGCCTTAGCTTATTCATTTATTCAAATATCTTAGTATATTTTTTCAATATATTAGGTTAATTTATTCAAACTTAAGAGGGAACCAAACAGTGGTTTTTAGAGTACTAGGCATGGCATAAGAAGTTGATTGGTGTAATCAGATCTAGGAGGATCATCCGACCCGTTGAGGACCAATTTGGCCACTTCATATAGGTCTTGACATGGTTTAGGAGCAAGATTCAGCATATCCAAGACCCAATCTCGCTGAGTATTACGAGGGTATGACAATCCCAAAAAGGTTTCTTGCACCCTGCTGATAGAGTGGTTCAACAGTATATGGGGCACGAAACAGCTAGGTCAAAGTAAAATTTCTCTTTGTAAGTAAGACTTTGACTAGACAATCTTCCGATCCATGAGGAGTTGGATAGCATGACAAGAGACAAAGTTGATAGTTATTAAACACTTTTACACATCATATCAGTTGATTGATAGAGGATGGGCCTTAACACAATGGTAAGGTTGCTCAACTATGATCTAGGTGTCACAGGTTGAAACATGGAAACAACCTCTTCTGTTGTACTGGGACGTTCTTTTTAATATTAGGTTGATGAACATCTAGTCAATGTTTTTTTTTTTTGAATTCGATAAAAAAAATAACAATAGAATTCATGCACAACGCTGATGCAAAAGCCAACGAAGAGAAACATAACATCCATGAGATGAAAGCAAGTGCATAGATGCAAACAAATAAAAAAGCTCTTCGATAAAGTCACAAGCAAGCCTTAGAATTAGTACTTCCAGGTCAACAAAGATAGTCTCATCATATAGTGACTAAATGAAATTGGAACAATGGAGCCATAAGATTAAGATAACAATAATAGACATGTGAACGCAAAATCAGGTATAAGAGAAAAATAAAGAGCCATCACCTGGTGATGCATTAATCTTTTGTGGAAGGGCTTTCTCTTTGCCAAATTCCAAGGATGTCCATGTGATGGCTTCAGCTTTAAAAAGTCGAATCTCAATTTTTGAAGATAACACTTGATAGTTGCATTTTTCAGGTATAATCTGGTTGCCAAAAATCAATTAAAGGGAAAAAAATAGCCCCAAAAAATTAGGCGAAAGGGTATTAATTATCAAATAGAACCTGAATCAAACACAACAAACAACAACACTACCACTCAGTGTTTATTGAACCAACCCAAACCGGGTGATTTGGCCTATATCGAACCAAATCGACACCAAAGATTTTAAAGAATGCTCGCTCTCTCTTCTTGCTCGTCCACTCTCTCTTTCTCTCTCCCCTCTTTGACAATGATTGATGCCTAGGTAAGCCCCCATCTCTCTCCCACCTCTCCTCCCTCTCTCTTTCCTCCCTCTTCTCCCTCCATGAACCTCCCTCTCTCCCCCTCCACCTCACCCTCCCTCCCTATCTTTCCCTCCCTCCCCTCTCCTCTCTTTCCCCACTCTCAATAAGCCCCCCTCTCCCTCCCTCCTCTCTCTGTTACTCCCCCTTCCCACTCTCCTTCTCCCTCCCCCTATTTTGGTACACCCCAACTCGGTATAATATGTACCAGTATTGTACCGAATTGGTCGCGAGCCAACACCAGTTTGGCAAACATTGCTAGCACTTAGTCACTTCAAAACAAGTTAATTAAAAATATACATTGCATGCTAGCAGTTTGAATACAATTGGTTCAAGCATTACTTGATTCAAACACAAGCAAAGCAGGGGGATTGCAACAAAGAAAAAGCTAGATCATGTGGAAAGGAAGACAATATATATCCTGTAATATGTAAAAATATTATAGACAATGCATGATAAGAGACATCCAGCACCCTTGACCTTTTTCTGTCTGATAATCTAATACTTTGATGTTTACATGAACAAAACATTGAAGACTTGATACGAAAACATTGATGTAAGCAACAATGCACTCAAGTTATGGAAGGTAAGCCCATGAATTATGGAGAAAGATGATAAATATACCTTTCAACATCCAACATGACAATCAATTTAAGTTGTCAATTAAAGCCTAAGCTTAAGCTCAGGATTTTTTTTTACTACCTAGAGCCTCTTTCTTAAAAGAAAAAGCCTGGCAACATCATATATTCTGACCCCTTACTGCTATTATAGATTTTGTGGAAAAGTGGGTACTTTCAAAGCCTATTTCTTCTATTGATGAGCAATAACAATGATACAGGTTGCATGTTTAAAAGGTGAACATGTCAATGAATTTCCCCTTCTCTAAACCAGATACCAGTGAGATTAGGATAATCTTCAATATTTTTAATAAATTTACAATATAGTAGAAACATAGCATAAGTGTTACTAACTCATATCACCCCAGACATGCAATAAGACGAGCTTAAGTATGCTTGAAACCAATAAAAATCATTGTCACAGTGTATTTTGAATGATGTTGGAAGAAATATAGTTCATCAGGAAAGAGGTAAAGAACTAAGGATATCTTACGAGTGTACAAAGGCTAAACAAGAACTAATTGCATCATGATAATAACATCATGTACACAAAATAAAAATATCTAAGATTTGAGCACACCTTTGCAAATAGACGCGGTTGAAAATGATAGGTTTCTTCACCAGGGATATTGATGGAGACACTCAACTAAAAAGAAAGCAATATATACACTAATGCATGTAAAGAATCACATAAAATGAAAGAAAGGAGATAAAAAAAGAAAACTTTGCAAGACATATGATCTTGAGGGAAAACATACTATTTGTTCACCAAAGTCAACATTCACACATTCAGCCGGGATGCCCTTTGCGAAAATGGTCAAAACCAATTCTATAGAAGTATTGTAGAACTCATGTCTGTATTAAAATAAAACGTTGTTGTTAACTCTTACTTGAAAGTAGAAACCATAATCTATAAGCATGTGCACTAGTAAGAGAAAGGAATCTTATCACATTCCATATATAATGCACACGTTATGTTCCACGAAAAACCACCCCTCAGTTAGGCCAGTCGCATTGGACGTCACCCCAACCCAAAATCAGTTTCCTGCATCCAGCCACCCCCTCCACCACTCTATCTATCCACTATTGCTACCTCCAACCATCACTCCACCACCCCATCCTACAGATGCACCCCCGCCCCCTGTTAGGAAAAGATGGAAGAGAATACAAGAGAGGAGCTGTAGGGTAAGGAAGCACAGCAAGCTTGATTGTAGGGGAGGGATTTTCTATCAAGAGGAAAGGGATAGGAGGACGAGGAAGCCATGGAAAGGTAAACATTGGAAAAGGACAGAATCATAGAGATCAAATCATAGAAGATGGGGCAAAGGATGCATAGAATGCAAATGAAGTTGGGTACCGATGAACCAAAGGAAGAACTTCTAATTAAGATCTTAAAATACAGGTCTAATGAAGCATTTAGCTTTCCCATGTCTAAGTAAATGTGAGGCACAATATTCATGTGGCTGCAGCCCTAGTTCTCTCATTGCTAGAACCCTCTGCTTCTTTATTCATTTGTTCATCTGACAGGCTGAGAGAGAGAGTATAAATACTAACAAAATCTATATAATTATTGTGATATATAAATTTTACAATGAAGTAGGTTACTTCTAAACCTTAAATTAATCAAATGATTTGTAATGTCATCTGAGACTTCCCATAATTCGTCAAGTTAAGATGTCATTGATCATGATTAATTGTGGATATTCTTGATTTTGATGTCCCACTACATATTTTGCACCACTTGAATATAGAATCATATAATTTATATTGTACATCCACGATTTAAATATTTTGCTTGTTTCTTTGTACATATCAAGTGGTAGCCTAGTGGACAATTTCCAACAAGATGAATTGTTTTACTAGCCTGTTATTGAGGCGTCAAAACCAATTATATTCTAACAAATGTGTTTTAAGATGGGTAAATCATGAAGCACAATTTGGAATTTTATAGTTATACGGCCAAATTGGCAAATAGTTCTTCTAAGAGGAAGGTCCTGCTAATAGGATTGCAACTGTAACATTTCGATATGTGCTCACGCACACACACACACACTGCTACAAAAAGCACATGGAATGCACCTTTGGTTTAAAACAAAAATCAACAGAAAGCAAAGAGAATCCAAAATTTATAAGAAAATCTATTTTAAATATAAAAATATGTTATTAATAGAAAGGATCAATTTGAGACAATAAGAAGAAATTATAAAAAAAACAGACTTTTCCTTGAGCAAAGCATCTATTTCTTAACAAGTGATAGACTTGTTCTATTCCTCTCTTGTTAATGGTGCCATTTTCTATCTAATTCATTATAAATTAGTATATTCAGAGGATGCTAAATAAGATACATAATGGTGATGATTAATAAAGAAAGAGGGGGAATGGGAGAGGCCATATGAGGATGGAGTGTGTTCGTGTGTGTGTGCTGTGTGTTCTGGGGAGGAAGGCAATTAATGGTAAGGGGGTGAGTTGGGAGAAGGGTGTCATGAGATGTGGCCACATGTAAGTAGAAATTGAGAAAGAGAGTACTGCATGGATAGATATAGCAAAGGCTTCAGAATATTTCCTTTACGAAATTAAGGAAATCTGAAACCCCAATTAATCATTATTATACAGAAGATCAGGATCTGATATGATATTAAAGTCTTATCATACCAGAGAGAGATTTATAAGGAAGTACTTTAAACTGTGTATGTATGCGTGTCTGTGTGTGAGCGAGTGAGAGAGATAGAGATAGAGATAGAGATAGAGAGAGAGAGAATTTGGGATGTTGGTCCAAGAATTGTGGGAAAGAGAAATGGAATCAATCATCTGTGTCTGCAAAACTTAGATCCAAAAAATCATCAGACAATACGATTTTCCATAAAAGCCTATCAATTTTCCACCTAAGGCCAAATTTGACTTATCCGAAGATCCCAACTTGCTCCTTCAATAAAGTATGTGTGCATATGTTATGACTTGAAATGGTGAACTTACCAATAAACCTTTCGTGGATTTCCAAAGTCTTATTATATATGAGCTTTGTGTAAACACGGAAATGTTTTTATGCCCTAAACTAGAACTAGCTTACACAGTTTAAGCCCCATAAAGGTCACTATATTATGGCTATATTATGACATAAAGTAGGGTTAGCCTTAAAAGAGTTCTGTTTAGCACTTCAGCCCATGCTCTGTCAATTTGCAGACCTAGCTAATAGACACCCCCCAACAAATGATATTTGTTGCTTCAAAATTTATGAAGATGAAAAAACATAAATAAAATCAGAATCATTGGGTTATAGCTGTACGCACTTAGACCCAAAAATCATCAGACAATAAGATTTTCCATAAAAGCCTATCAATTTTCCACCCAAGGGCAAATTTGACTTATCCAAAGATCCCAACTTGCTCCTTTAATAAAGTATGTGGGCACATGTTATGACTTGAAATGGTGAACTTACCAATAAACCTTTCATGAATTTCCAAAGTCTTATTATATAGGAACTTTGTGTATACACGGAAATGCTTTTAGGCCCTAAACTAGAACTAGCTTTACACAGTTTAAGCCCCATAAAGGTCACTATACTATGGCTATATTATGACATAAAGTAGGGTTAGCCTTAAAAGAGTTCTGTTTAGGACTTCAGCCCATGCTCTATCAATTTGCAGACCTAGCTAGTAGACACCCCCCCAACCAATGATTTTTGTTGCTTCAAAATTTATGAAGATGAAAAAACATAAATGAAATCACAACCAATAGAATCCTTGGGTTATAGCTGTACGCATATGGAATACCATGTACATTTGCAAAAGAAAGGTGAGGCTATCAAAGTTGTATGGGTTGGAAAAATGGGAAATAAAGTGGACCATACAAGTAGAATGGAAGTGCACGTCTTCCTCTATGAAGTGATTGGATAGAGTTTTACAATCCATGGCATTAGATTGTATGAGCCTGAGCATTTTGGATTTGCACCAAGCAAGGTCCGCCGTACCGGTACCGATCGGCGTACCGATGGCCGGCCGGACCGGTCCGGTACCGGTCCGGTCGGTACCGGTTCGGTCGGTACCGGTCCGGTACCGGTCCGGTACCGGTCCGGTCGGTACCGGTCCGGTACCGGTCCGGTACCGGTCCCGTACCGGCCGGTACGCGGTGATTTCAAAAACCACAGCGCGAGGCGCTGTGGTTCTTAAAAAAAAATCGTACCAGTGCGAACCGGCCGGTTCGCACCAGTACAAGGCCGGTACAGATCGGTACCGGCTGGTACCGACCGGTACGGCTAAAAAATCGAAAAATACCGGTTTTCTTGTGGTTCCGGTACCGGTCTAGGACCGGACCCTACAAGGTCATTTTTTTGTAGAATCACTAACATTAATGCACATCTATGGCCAAAAATTTATTAACTACAATATTAAAGATTTAATGATAACAAGTTAACCTTCTTCAACTGTTTTGACATATATCTATTCTACTATGTAATGCCAACTCCTCTAATGCACCCATCCGTGAGGAGTCCGACTATTCGCATTTCCCATGCCAGTTCTTCCTATCCCATGTTTCCCTACCTTGACTTTCTCCCATCTCGTCAAAACATGGGACAGCTAACTAGTGAATGTGTGGCTTTTAACCACAAATTCTGAAGGTTCAGGACCTTCCTATGGCTTTTATAGTTATTTTCTGATTAGATGTCTTATATTTTATTCCACATCCTCCTATGCCCATAGCAATTATTATTTTACTTTTTAATAAAACAACATGCATCATGCATTCCACATTCCAGTCTGCAAAGAAGGAAATCAGATTTCCAATTGGGTAGTCTGGAGTCTGGACAAATGACTTTACAACAATGATATGTCTGCTTTGGGGGATACATGAGAGTACAGTTTTGAGCAGTTATAAATTGGGGCAGGTCCCTTTTCTTGCAACAAAAAGAAAAAGAAGAAAGAAGAAAAAGCATGTCAATGTGCATATCTGTGCATTTAATGGACAATTGGACAAAAGGGCAGCAACATGTAGGTGTCGCATTTATTATTGCTGGTTTTCAGCTAGGACCTTTCTGGTGTGTGAGAGCTTCTGTCAGTTGTTTCTAGGATACCATTTTGCCATGTGGCATTTAAGTAACCACCCCATCCACCACTCTTTAGTTCATTTTGTTCTTCTATCCTTTGTATAAAGCAAAGTACTCCATTGCAATTTGAAAGTACAAAAGCAAGATCAAACAAGGAAGATGAGATAAAATAAATGTATAAGGAAGCTTAATAAAATGCACTATGATTAAAGGATGGCAAGTAGATTGCTATGTTAGCATTATGGATTGTTAAATATATGAATCAGAATAGCTTTAGAAGAAAGCAACAACCCGCCTGGAACATCTTTGCCACCCTCTCTACACGTATACCATCTAATCTGCTGTCACTTTTAAAAAGAAACAGCAGATAGAACAGACACAATGACTGCACATTGTTACAGACGTGTTTCAAAATTCTACCTACCAAATCTTACAACTAGTATTTGATAATGAGTATTAACTTTGCTACATACAAAAATGATCCTTTCAACCTTGCAATACTGTGATATGCTTTGAGGAATATACTTGGAAAATAGAATACCACAATAAGAACAAAAAAGATTAAAATACTCAAAAAGTGGTATTTTATTCAACAATATAAAAATGAAAAGGCCTTGTAGTGGCTGAGCTAAAACATAAACTAATTTTCTGTTATTCCATATTTATGGCTGCCAATTCCCGTGTTTGACTCTTCAAGAATTGCAGCCATTTAGTCTTGCCTTGTATGGCCATTTCTTCAAGACTTGCAATCTCGCCATGAAACCTTCACATAGATTATGCATGAAAAGCTAAATAATCATTTACCATTAGTAATTTAAATACCTAAATTTTAGTTTGCTTGGGTCAACAATAGTAGACTGATAAGACGTATCATCAGTACGCCCAACATCCTTTGAAGGAGTAATCGCACTTGGTGTCACTTTTTCAGGCAGGTTTCTGATCTCGTCTGCAAGAACATGAACATAATTTAAGAATCTTAATAAGAATTGATAAGCTAAATGATCACTAGGGAAACTACAAGAGTCATTGGCCACATTTATGTACTCTCATGTTTTTAAAAGAATTCAACTAGTATTAGCTGACTTAACAGTTTAGTTGTAAGAATATCGATTTTGCCCAGCAGTGACCACTAGGTCTAAATATCATAGCACTCCTCCCAGGGATCTCATGTCCACACCCTATTTAATCCTTAACGTTTGTCCTGAGCCTAACTCAATTAACTCTCCTTGAACCAAGACCAACAAATTTGTTTAATCAATTTTGATATGTTAAAGGATAAAGTCAGCTTTCTAGTTTTTTTGAGCCAACAAATCTTGCGCAGAGGTTTGAGCACCCAAGTCCAACCTATGAACAGTTTAGCAAATCTACACACTATTTAATCCTTAAGTAGGTTTCTCCCTAGCCTGGCTCAATTAATTCTCCTTGAACCAAGACCAACAAATTAAGAAGAATTTCCTTAAATCTAGATTTAAGTAGAATCTGATTGGACAGGCTAAAGGTGTCATAAATGGCTAGGCCACCCCCTCTTCTCAAACAAGTCCATCCCATGTGATTCTCTTGAGAAGTTGAGGGGTGAACTCTCTTCCCTTCAACCAGGCAGGGAATTATCTAGGTTGTTAATTGATAACCAAATTGCAGCAGTGTAATTTAAGTATCTGATTGGATACACTAAAGGTGTAATAGACGGCTAGAGCAATCCCCTTTTCTCAAACAAGGCCAGTGCTGTGGTTGTGGGGGGAGGGGGGTCCCTTCAACTAAGCATCAAAAATACGTAGGGCATTCTCGAGGCTGTTAATTGACAGCTTAACTGCAGCACTGTTAGTATCAGAATGATAATTTTTAGGTCAGATCTTTATTTCAATATTTTAACTTAGAAAATGATTATTAAATTTTGCATGAATTTTTGTAAACTTAAAGCCCAAGAATCCCATATCAAGAAATGTGCCAGATTCACTAATTTAATTGATAAAAGATAAAGTAAGAAACCAGATGTATTTCTCAGTTTGAAACATAAAACATAGAGCAGCTTATGTCTTAGGTCTGATCGTGTTGGCGCTGTGCGGAAGCGTGTGGATCCCTAATATCCGCTAAACTAGGGTGTCCCCTAGGGCGTCAGGCCATGTGGGGAAAAAAGGAAGAAGAGATGAAGAACCACAATCACAAACTAGGGTTTTCGTGGAGAAGAAAAGAGAAGAGAGAACGTGGGAGAGTTTTCTGACGGCTCTTAATTCTGCAGGAAATAATACAAGTGATAACCCTAAAACTGATTACATCAAGCTTTTATATAGGCTCTCAATTTTAGTCTAATCCCAAGCCAACTCAATCTCCCCCTATGCCACATTAGAAAGCACTCAACCCAAGTCCATGACTTACATACTCTCTCCTTTTGAGTCTAAACCTAGCCCAAGAATGACTTAGACCCCTAGGAACATAAATCATGAAGTTCCTAAGCCAGTCAAAGACCAAAAATTTCCGTCAGACTGAATGGCACGCCTGCCACGGCATTGGAGTCGACCCCTGCAGATCAGGGGTCGACCCCTCACAGGCAGGGGTCGACCGCAATACTTCAGGGGTCGACCCCTCACAGGCAGGGGTCGACCCCTCCCTTTCAGCCCTTCCTGAGACGATAGAAAACAGCTTTTTGTCATCTTCCTGTGACTTCCTGGGGTCGACCCTTCCTGCACTGGGGTCGACCTAGGGTCGAGCCCTGACTGTTAGGGGTCGACCCCACCTGAGACCGACAGAGAAGTGCTCTCTGTCGTCTCCCTGTGACTTCTTGGGGTCGACCCCAGCTTTTCATGAGTTGACCCCAGCTTTTCATGAGTTGACCCCAGCCTTGCAGAAACTGAATTTTGAGCTGGTTTTCCTTTGAATACGCCACACATGAGCCTACAATCTCCACCTTGGCGCTCCAAAGCCTCTGCAAGCTTCGCCTGGCCCATCAATCCCATCAGTGTCACACACCTGAGGAAGCCATCCCTTGGAATAGTCTTGGTCAGTGCATCTGCCAGGTTTTTTGTATAAACTTTGGCTAGCTCCACTTCACGTTCTTCCACCAACTTCCTAATCCTATGGTACCTAATGTCAATATGTTTGGTCCTCGCATGATAGACCGAGTTTTGAACCAAACATAATGCACTCTAGCTATCACAATGCACCCTGACAGCCTCCTATGCAAATTTCATTTCCAATGCCAATCCTTTCAACCATAGAGCTTCCTTGGCAGCTTCTGTAATCCCAATATGCTCCGCTTCCGTTGTAGACAATGTCGTGATTGGTTGCAAGCTTGATCTCCATGACACTGGACCTCCGTTCAAACAAAACACATAACATGTGGTAGAACGCCGTGTGTCCATGTCTCCTCCGTAATCAGCATCCACAAAACCAATCATCCGGCTCTGGTTCTCCTTGGTCATGTTGGAATTCTTCTCCTTGCTACCTTCCTACCCATAGCAAATACCAACTCCAACTATGCCCACCAAGTATCTGAAAATATCTTTCAGTGCTCTCCAATACTCCTTGCCAGGGTTAGCCATGAACCTGCTGACTTGGCTAACTGCATGTGTAAGATTTGGTCTACAACAGACCATGGCATACATCAAACTCCCAACTCCTGAAGCATAAGGAATGCTCTTCATCTCCTCAGCTTCTACCTCAGTCTGTGGTGACATTGTCTTCGAAAGACTGACATGACCGGCTGTTGGTAATGCCGCCGGTTTCGCTCCATCCATGCCATATCTTCTTAAGACCTTTCTGATGTAACCTTCCTAAGATAAATGCAGCACCTTCTTGGTTCTATCCCTGAGAATCTCCATGCCTAGAATCTTCGTGGCTGGACCCAAATCTTTCATCTCAAATTTTGAGATAAGGCTACCTTCAAATCCTCCACAATTCCTCTACTCTTGCAAACAATCAACATGTCATCTACATACAAGAGTAGATATAATCTAGACTCATCCTCAAGAGTTTTCATATAGACACAAGGGTCATACTCACATCTGGTCATGTCAATGCTCCTCACATATCGATCGAACCGCAAGTACCATTGCCTTGATGATTGCTTCAACCCATAGAGTGATTTCTGCAGCAAACAGACCTTTTCTTCTGACCCTGGCTCACCAATCCCCTTGGGCTGCTCCATATAAATCTTCTTCTCCAAATTTCCATTGAGGAAGGCTGTTTTAACATCCATTTGCTCCAACTCCAAATTCTAGATGGCAACAATGCTCAACAGCATTCGAATAGAAATATATCGAACAATTGAGGAGAATACTTCATTATAATCAATGCCCTCCTGAGAGTATCCCTTAGCCACTAACCTGACCTTGTATCTGATGTCTTCTCTATCTGAAAGTCCTTCCTTGCATTGGAACACCCACTTGCATCCAATGGGCTTCTTTCCACTTGGCAACTGCACCAACCGCCAAGTCTGATTTTTCTGGACAGACTGCATCTCCTCTGCCATAGCTTGGACCCACCTATCGCTATCCTGGCATGCCAATGCCTCCTCATAGGTCTCCGGGTCTCCATTCACAGCAACCAATGCATAAGACAAGATTTCGCCAAAACCGTACCTCTCCGGCTGCCTCAAAATCCGCTTAGGCTTGTGCAGTACGACTCCGATGCTTCTGCTAGAATCTTGTTCCTCCTTTTGCACATCTCGTCTCCGAGTTAGCATTTCGCTCCTCTCCACATGTGGAGGCACCTCTGACTGGTGCTCCACCTAAATTTCATGTCCTTCTGGTGCACCTGCAAAAGGTAAAACTGAATGAGAAGTTAGCTGTCCAACCCTGTCCGGTTGGTTCTCCCCTCGCTCTTCTTCCACCCTTTGCATTTTTAGGACTGAATTCTCATCAAAGACCACATCCCTACTGATAGTAGTCTTCTTCTCCAAGGGATCCCATAGCCGATA
>JAOXJJ010000025.1:74711-110562 GCA_025769935.1 Phoenix roebelenii
TCTTCTTCCTTCTCTTCTCCCTCTTCTCCTCCTCTTTCTCCTTCCCTTTTCATCTTCTTCCTTTCCCCTGGTGTTCACTGATCTGTCAGTATTGGATCTTTTCCCGCACTTGTGCTGCATCAGTTTTATAGGTTCCCACGTTGATTTAGGGACTCTATTTAATTTGGTTTACATTTGTACCTTTTTTGATATGTGAATGGGTCACTATAGAACTTCTCTTGATATTTGTGTAGGGGAAGCCATATTCTGGATTTCTTGTGACCTTTTGAAGAAAATTGTATTTATCCTGTTTTAATTAGCTGTTATTGCAGATCCTACTTTTGTAAATCATCGTAGCTATGTACAACTCTGTTTTTTTGCCCTCCTATACTTCAAAAAATACAATCCACAATGGAACAAGCCTCAAATACTTTTTATCTTAAATGAATTGTGTACCTTAATAACTTGTACTGTCTTTTATTTATGATAATAATAAAAAAGAAACAAATTATAAAGGAACTCAAAACCAATATATTTTTCTAATTGAATTGAAACTAAGATTTGAATCAACAGGAGAGTATTGTCCAACAGTGTATGGTGCTACCCTGATCTTGTTTAAACATCAATGCATTGAATAGGTTTTGAAATTAGATATTGAGATTAATTGGGCATACAAACACGTACAATTCTCTACTATTATAAAATTATAACATAACGATAGATTACAACCTATGAAGTAATTTAAAATTCTAGATATGTATTATTGCTATTTTTAAGGCCCTGAATGATCAAGAAGAAGAGGGAAGGGAAGTTGGGGGGGGGGGTAATGAACTCTACTGCCCATTGATCTATTTGGCCTGTTGATCAAGCATAAATTTTGTGGAATCATTCCTTACAGTTCCCTAATTTTTCATGACAAAATCTGCTCTCTTTCTGTACTATGACCCATTCTATTCTTTATTACACATGCCATGCCATTTCAATCGGCCAATATCTATTTTTGCATTGGTTAGTATCTGGAATCTGGATATCAACCATTATCTTTTGTACAACTTAAAAAAAGGGTGTCCCACTTGAAAGTCAGATGGATACAACCTTACTCTTGTGTCTGGAGAAGCTATTTTCATGTTTTGAATCTATGACACCGAGGTCACGGTGCACCAATCATACCGTTGCACCAAGGTCTGCCCACATCTTGTAGACACATGAAGCTCTTTCTACTTAATATATGGCATATATGTCAGCCTTACAACATTATCTCCTTATGTCTCAATGGCCAGTGGCATCACAAAAACATGCTAAAAGTACTCCAATTTCAAAAACCCTCATTGTATCTCCGTCAGTATGTAAAATAAGATTTGAGGGTATCGAGATTTGACTCGTTGTGGTGTCTCTTTGGTCATTGGTCTTGGTTGGAATGTCTTTCTTATTTATATTCCCACTTTAGCTACATCTCAATAGTTCACTTATTTTGAGATTTTAAAGTGTTTTGAAGCTCTCCTTTATTCCAATTAAATTCCAATGCTGCTGGTACCCCTCTTTTCATCTCATTAATAAACTATTACTCTGTAACCTTCTTGTGTTATGGACAGTAGTGCCTGCTATAATGTTTTTCTCAAACTGCACATATCCTAGAGCTATGAAGCACGGATATGGATACGCCAACAAGGAAAATCTTGAAAAAGTAAGATACGATACTAGGATATGTTACGGAATATATATAGGTGCATGTAAACACGTACAAAATGCATTCATAGATACATAAAAATACATATATATGTATACAAAAAAAACATCCATAATAGGCTACAAGTTTATTAGTTAGTCGTTATTTCATAGACTAATGCATACTTCATATTTTAAAATTAATATCATATACTACAAAATTGACCCCCCATTTTTGGAAAGTATTAGGGAAGTGTAGCTGGATAGTATCCGAAATATATTTTTTAAGAATTTTTTTAAAAATAGGATATTTTAAACAAGTATTGGAAATGTGTCTTGATGGAAGGCAAAATGGATTGTCCTACCTCAGCGTGGGACCACTAAATTTCAGCCAAATAGACCTTAGCACCGACCAGGCCAGACCTCGGTCTCGTTGAGTGCGAGTCCGACCTTGGACTTTACCAAAGGCCGAGCCGACCTCGGCCAGATCTCTCCACTGTCATGAGCCTGCAGGATCGACTAAGAGCCGAAGAGGCCTCGTCGATCGCAAGTATCTACAATAACATCCCTCAAATCGGACTCGGGACGCTCTGCAGGATCGACCAAGAGCCGAAGAGGCCCCGTCGACCGCAGGTATCTACAATGATGCTCCTCGAGTCAGGCTCGGGGCACCTTGCAGGATCGATCAAGAGCCGAAGAGGCCCCGTTGACCGCAAGTATTTACAATGACGCCCCTCGAGCCGGGCTCGGGGTGTCCTGTAGGATCGACCAAGAGCCGAAGAGGCTCCGTCGACCGCAGGTATCCACAATGAGGGGCCGGGGCGCCCTACCGAGCTGACTTCAGAGCCGAGGAGGCTGGGCCGACCTTAGAGTCCGCTGAGCCGACTTCGCTAAACATACTAATCGACCGCAGGTAACGGCGCCCGGATCTGAGTGAGAGCGTCCTGCAGAGTCAACTAAGAACCGAGTCTGTCGGGCCGACCTCACCGATCATGTCGCGGCTCCCAAGTCGGCCCGACCTCAGTGCTCATCAAGCTGACTTCACCAAGTAAAGGTTGTGGCCTCAATGAGAGCCCGAACTTGTCTGCGGCCGCATCCACGTGCGCACCTATGCGCGCCCCTACGCCTGCATACGTAATCGTACATTACAACCTCATCGCGTCATGCTTTGCTTGCTGGCCGCTCTATGATACGACGATCACGGGCCATACCTTGCTGTCAAGGGCCATACCCTGTTAACGCCTGCAACACCATACATGTGCAGGAACAACTCGAAACCTGTGCCCCAAGCAATTCGTGGCCACGCGCCACCTGGCCTTCACCATTTCCTCCCATGATGAGGATGGGTCATACCTCCGCCATCTGGGCACCTCCGCGGGGACTATAAATAGCCCCATCAGGTAACGCCTGAGGACTTTTTTTTCTATGGTTGGACTAACTAAAAATCCACTCTAACTCAATCATCGGAGGGCTCTCACCGGAATCCTACTGGTGAGACTTTGTGTAGGTCCGCCGGCGCGCAGAAATCGACGTCCTTCATTCATCCCTACTGGTATCTCCTCTGACTCCTCTGGCGTGGTCACCCTCGGGCCGAATTTGAACCACAACATGTCTATACCCAATGAGTATAGGTATTTGATATGGATATAATATGGACGCATCATGTTATTTGAAGTAGCTGTGCTTCCTAGCCTACGAGACAATTCAATGTGGGACGAAATCTTGGTAAAACTGGTAAAAGAGGAAACTACCAAAGTGCCAGTAGTGCTATTAAAGGTTTCAAAATTATATGATGATAAGGGAATGCTTTTTCATCCACTTCTCTTCCTGAGTTTAACCTCCACTACTTGATGATTAATTAAGTACAATTTTCTTGGTCAGCACTTGATAGACATTTTAGACAGTTAAGGAGTCACTGCTTTCAGATTTCCTAAGTTGGTCCAAGCTGAAATTATGGGCTGGGCAGACATAATTTGGAGGTAGTTGATTCACAACATCCAACGTTACGGCCACTTTTAAACCTTAATAGTCATGTCCTTTTTAAATTAAGTTATTTTACTGTAGCAAATTAGCAATTGCTCTTACTCATACCGTTGAAATGTGCACATTGTGAAATTGCTGGTCACTCAATTATTCTTACTGCACTGAACACAGGTCAATGCAGAAAAAGTTGCAGTTTCTGGTAGAAAGCGGACTCAAAAGCTCTACAGGAGGCATTCAGGAAGGCCAGGTGGTATGAAGGTGGAGACATTTGATCAACTTCAAAAGAGAATTCCTGAAAGAATAATTGAACATGCTGTGCGGGGCATGCTTCCTAAAGGGAGGGTAAGACAAAATTTAATATCTATCATATTCTTTTCCTGAAATGCAAAGGACTAATGTCAACTAGTGAGAGAAAAAGCTAGAGATCTACCTGTCCAATTTATTGATCATACTATATTTGTTACTCCAGTTGAAAAACTGCTGTTTGAGGGGATGTCATTGTGTTCTTTTCCTCGAATGTGAAGGACTAACCTTTTTCTTTTACAAAAAAGAAAGAAGAGAAGAAAGCTAGAGATTTAACTAATCATATTTATGAATCATAAAATCTGCTGCTACTTGTGAGACTACTCTGAGAGGATTTCATCAAATGTGCAGAAGCTGGACAGTACCTCATTACTGGTTTCTACTTTGGTGCTCGCTTAGAATAGGACTGCTGATATATCCGAAGCTCAATATGGCACTTGTCCTGCCATGAAGATAAAAGGACAATGGAGCTTTTTGAGAACTTGATTCATTGCATTGCATTTACTTCAGATTTGATTCATAAACATTGCTTTTCCATTGGTTGGCATGATATGCACTGGTTCCTTTTTGTGGTTCATTGACTAGAGTTCATTTTCTGAATATTTAGAAGGCCAATATTAATTGTTTGTGTCATGCACCAAGTTTTTATGGAATTTGTGTATTTTTTGCATATGATCTATGTATATTCATTATTTTATTCTTCAAGAAAAACTGATGGCATCATGGCAGTGTTTCCGTGACATACATTGTCTTGATGGTTGATGCCTATGAAGGATCTGATGGCATACTTTTTTTTTTGTACTTTCAAATTTATTTTTAATGCTCTTTTATTGTATCTTGTGGGAGGTCAATCATGTCTACGGTCTGCATCATTTAAGTATCTCTATATTAGTTTGCAGGCAAACCGCTTCCCATTAAATGAATCACTGGTTTAATTAACATTTTAAATTTTCAATATTCATTGCATTTGGAGGTCTTTTTTTTCTTGAACTTCCTCATCTTCGTATATCTTATTCAAAGGACTCTAGGTTCCATTTTCTTATTGATAAGACTTATGAGAAAGTTCAACTTAACAAGAAGTTGAAAGCCAATCTTTTGGCGCTCTAGCCAGAATTTAACTTTTGCTTTGTGCAGCTCGGAAGAACTCTATTCACGCACCTCAAAGTGTACAAAGGCCCAGACCATCCACATGAGGCCCAAAAGCCTATCCCTCTTCCTATAAGGGACAGGAGAATACAAGTAACGAGGTAGATTTTCTGGTGCTCTCCAGATATAAGATGCAGATTATTCATGTTGTGCGGACGTTAGGATATTCTTTTTTAAAAAAAAAAAAAAAATCCTAGTCAGAATTGAGAGGTCTATGGTCAGCATGTTCATTTTAAGAGTTGTAAAAAATTCTCTAACCTATTTCTTGCCTCCTGATACTGTTAATGTGTATTATCAGTTTATCTCGATTGCTGCTGCTGGTCAAGTTGAATTCATTTTCTGTGTATGTTGCAACCTCAATTAGATTAATACAAGGTGCCTCCACATCTAAAGTTTGGAAAATATGAATGTTCCATTGAAATCGCTAATTATTTATGACTCCTGATCGCCGCCAGGTATTTGATGGTTGTTCTTAACCAGAGATATGAATGTTACTCCGAACAGAAGTTGCTGCCAAGTGACCATCTCATGCATAGCCTGCATACTTCAACTTTGAAGTTTGACACACTGATACATTTATGCCTGCTTCTAGTTTTAGTCCCAGCTTTTCTTTACAAGTTTACCAAGTTCAAACCATTGTAAACTTAGATTGTAGGCTTTGCCAATTGGAAAATTTTCGCTTAAGGCTAATGGTTAGTATTTTACATGCTTTGGGCTGCCATAGCTTAAATGCGAGCGGCAAAGATACAGTCATTCTATTCTATCTAATTTCCTCTGGATGCATCGGTTCTGCTCTAGCTTTTCTGCTTCTCTCTCTTTGACCTCTCATCTCAACAGTTGTCAGGATTTAGGGCACAAGGCATGAGTTTTTGGATGCTGGATGGCCCTAAACAAAGAACTGTTTGCCAGACCTACGTGCAACTTCTTATAAGTTGCAGGCTTCCATCATTACTGGGTGCCGATCGAGATGAACCAATACCTGATGCATCAGCTGACATTGCCTGGTTCTCAGTTGGGTCCTGCCAAAAGTTTCTTCTCATTCCTCTAGAGCTCGAACCAATTGCTGAGATGCTCAGGTTTGAAAGGAGAGGTTGGAGAGGAGCTTGTCCTTCGAGCAAACTAACCACATTTGACATCGTAGGTCTCAGCGTGGGTGATGCACTAGTGCACAAGAGAGCCACATTCAGCATCACCATTGCCTCTTCCCTTGAATACTCTGAACCGAGGTCTGGATCTACCAATACCAACAGGGTCCCTCTCTCCTGTAGAACCTGTGCCTGGGATGCCAAGAAAGAACAATTTAAATGTAAGGGTTCTTTGAATCATTTATACAATTATATACATCCAATCATACTAAGTATAATTCGAAACTCTATTCATAAGAAGGGAGCAGAACTAAAATTACTTTCTTTGATATCAAAGACAAAACAAACTTAAAAGAATAAATGTTTAAAGTTACCCAGTCAAGAAGATAAACAAATTCTTCTTGCGGCTTATAATTAGTATTGCTCTTTCCGCTAACAATTTCTAAAGCAACTACTCCAAAGCTGTAAACATCTGCTTTACTGGTTAGATGACCTCGCATTGCATATTCGGGAGCCATGTAACCTCTGAAAGAATCAAAATATGACAAAAATGCATTAGTTGCATGCCTAATATTTGACAAGAAAAGTGTTGATGACACCATACCCGAGAAAAAAGAAAATGTACTTCCAAGTACCACTGTTAAACGTCAAGCCAAGCTTGCCCTTTCTTTTAGGCAAAATATTGTACTGCCAAAACCTTTCAATGGATTTTCTTGAATGTTTGAAGATGATTAAACGTTTTTTAGAAAGAATTTAGATTTCTTCAGTTTTTTCAGTTACATACCAGAATTTGATAATGGATCATCAAGTAAATTAGTCATTGACAAATCATGTTCATTGATGATAGCCATCATAAACTTGTTATGCTAACAATCGCCGAAGACTAGCATACTCTGAAGAAATGACTAGAAACACCAAAAGAATACGGAAAAAACCACATAATAGTAATTCTGGTGATAAACCTTTACATTGTGAGAAACCATTCTTCACAAAATTAATAATGGTTAAAGATACTTGCCGGAGCATGCTGAGATTGAAAATTATAGTGCTTAAAATTAGAGTTGCATCATAGCTCATTATTTTCTTCCAAATCTAGGTTTCTCGTTACTCTAAATAAATATCTAGATAGATATAATCGTTTTCCTAGCTCATGATGAAATTAGTTGGTGACCATGGTAAAGTTGCATCCTAACCGATTAACCTTGAACAACCAGTCCATCAATAATGACTATGGGTGCAAATTTATTCAAGAAAGTCATTTTAACAATCAAGAAGAAATACTTACATAGTTCCAGCCACTCGAGTGCTTATGTGGGTATTCTCCTCTTCATAGAGTTTTGCTAAACCAAAATCAGAAATCTTGGCATTTAGATATCTATCAAGCAGCACATTGCTGGCCTTGATGTCTCGGTGAACAATCTTCAATCTGGACTCCTCATGAAGATAGGCCAGGCCTCGAGCTATGCCAAGGCAAATCTTACGTCTTGTTGGCCAATCCAATTTCAATCTGCACTCTGATTTTTTACCTATACAATATATTGATAATTATCTGTTCTGATCCAACCACATCACACTCAACTCAATAGCTTAGACAAAAAATCAACACGAGAAAAAAGAAAGGAAAAAAAGAGACAACTTACTAAATAGAGCACGTGCAAGACAATTGTTTTCCATGTACTCGTAAATAAGCAATAATTGGTTTCCTTCAGTACAACATCCATAAAGCTTCACAAGATTAGGATGTTGCAATGCAGAAATCATGCCAATTTCGTTCACAAATTCACGAGTTCCTTGTCTAGATCTAGATGAAAGCTGCTTCACGGCAATTACGGTTCCATCTGATAGCAGACCCTACATTTTCAAGGAGAATATAGTTTAACATAGAAGGTAGTTCAAATATAGAGGACTTATTATATCATACTAGGCATCAGGACATAAGAATATATAAGTAAGATATCATTACTACCTTGTAAACTGAACCAAATCCGCCTTCCCCGATCAAGTTTGCAGAATCGAAGTTCTTGGTTGCTGCTTTAATTTGTCGCAAGGTGAAGGATCCAGTTTGCAGGTCAAGGCCTCTTAGATCTACTTTAAAAAGAAGAATTCATGTATGAGATATAAAATATAAGATATTCAAGTTTTCATTTTCTGTCACCTTTTCAACACCATGAGATGCATAACCCATGTCCACTGCACTACATTTCATGGAACCAAAACAAATCAAGTTCATTTGAGTATCATCAACACATGGAAATGTGCCCTTCTAAAGGGTTTTGAGCATGCAAGATTGAAAACAGGAAAAGTATAAAAGTAAAAAATTAATCTCATGAAAATTAAACAATATTAAGAATATTTATACATTTATAACAGTGATAGTTTCACTTAGTCCAACAAAATATCCCTAGTTGGAAACCTGAAGCCCAACCCATTCTTGTCTTCTCTTGTTGGGTAGGGGGGGCCATAATTGGTAGGAACTGCAACAGGTAGACCGCTAAATTTGACCTACCCATATTTGAACCCGTTTAAAATCCTTCTACCCAAATCCATCCCAAACCCGATTAAAAAATTATTCAAAAATCTCAAACTTGTCCTATTAAAAAATGGTAAATCCGTATCCGAACCCGCCCGATTAATCTTTATTCATATCAAGTTATTCAGGTCGGGTTGAGTACCGAACCAAATCTTCTTCTAGTAAATAAACTTTTGTAACTCCACTGCATGTCAAAGATGTACATTTTAAGACTTGATACATGCTTCTAAGATTTAAATGCTAATGTCACAATTGTGAGGAGGTAAATAAGAATGCTACCATCCACCATTTTTCATCCTCCCAAAGCTAACCAAATTTTGGTAAATTTTATTTGGCAACTCTCTGATGAACGTCAGAACAATAGACAACAACGATCATATGCTATAAAAAATATGCAGCAATCTCACCCATCTATTGTGTGTATGTGTCTATATATATATATATATATAAAATTGGGTTCGGGTAGTGGGTACCTAGGGGTCAAATCCCAAGCCCGCTCCAAACCCTAATCTGTTTTAATTTTAAATCTCAAACCCTTCCCAAATCCTATAGGGTTTTGCTAAACGAGTCCTATCAGGATTCAAGACGGGTCGGGTACTTGAAAAAATCCAGCCAGCTGCCATCCCTAATAATTGGTGCTCCTTGATGCAACAGTTTTGCCTCATATTAGTGGGCCTTCCTTTTGAGTTATATATTTGTGAAGCAGGTCATGCATTGCTCCTTTTCACTACTAGGTAAAGCTCTATTTCAAAAAACAGGTAATTTGCTCTTGAACCAAATTTTTACATCTGCTACATCATATCTGATATGCTAAACAAGAAAGGGTACCTAAATATTATATGCTGAGGCCTAGGGAGAAGGATCTTTGGAAGGAAAGGGAATAAGAAAGCTAAGAGATGATGAAGGAAGAGAACATGAAGAAAAAAAATAAAATAAAGATTTATTTTTAATTATCATGCATGAGAAATTTGCAGCACATTCTCGTGCTAATTTCTCTCATATGTGTCCTCATAGACGTGAGACAGATTTTCACAATTGTCCAGGACACTAATGATGATCGAGATCCACCTATGTACTCAACAAGTTTCAAAATTTGTCAGCTATGTGGGAGGTACACCAATTGATTACACTGATTATGGCACAGAATCCAATGTGGAAAAGCATCATATTTGAATCAATCCAACACCTCAAAAGGGTGTGTCAAACTCCAATATTTAGCATGGATGGTGCCAGATACAGGTGTCAACCTGTGGCCCCCAAAGGTGGTTATGAATATCCTAACCAACCTGGAATGCATACAAGGGTGACAGCAGATCAACTTGGAACTGGTCTTCAGAGGGTCAACATGATTCCTGAATCTAATGCCATCAAGACTGGTATCTGATGTACTCAAAACTATCTTACATGGCAACCAATCACTCATTTGAGTCTTAGATGATTTTACCACTAGAATATCATTATTTTTTAGCAAGTACCCAAGGATTCACCCATGTTTTCAATAGAGGAAGCCTTCAAACCTGTAAATACATGTCTGATTAGTTGCCAATTCAGTATTACAAATTCTGGAGGTAGGCAGTCTCCTTGGTGCTAATTCCAAAGCAATGATCCCTTTGTGAGGTAGAGTGCTGATTCTGAGTTAGAGCAAGTTCCATTCTCTCCCTATACCTCTTCTTTTAATTCTCCACTCTTGCCTTCCTCTTGCCCTCTTGTTGCTTCTACAATCACAATTCCTCTTGCCATAAACTTCCATATGCTATCCTGATAATAACCAACCCATTTTCCTAGATGGTGTCATGTTACTATAGTTGAACGAATAGTTAGATTGTATGCAAATTTGCTAGATTAGAAGGTCAGCCTCAACATTGTGTGCGAACAGTTTGAGATGGAGGTGCGGTTGTACACTTTATATTCTTAATAGATTTATCCTAGATGCATCCATGTTATTGTGCTCTTTTTTCATGGATTTTCATTAATATTATTATTATGGATGAGAAGTTTTTGGATAGTAAAAGTTCCTTTCTAGAACACTTCAGGGAGATCTTTTTTTGACTGTAATGAAGATATATCAGATAAAGCAATGAAAATATCAGTATATTTAAAGTTTTGAGGAATTCTTGAGGAATATAATATCATAGCATGAAATAGTAAGAGTCTAATTGAAGTTCTGTCTTCTTCTTCAGTGAAATGGTTTTCCTTTCATCTTTTAATTAATTATGATAAAACCAAGGGCCGCCGTACCGTACCGGTCGGACCGGTCGCTAGCTTTTTTTTTTTTTTCTTTGAAAGAAGTGGCCCGTGGGCCACTTCTTCCTAAAAACCATGCGTGGCGCGTGGTTTTTGAAACCACGCGCCACGCGGTGGTTTTAAAAACCACAGCGCACGGCGCTGTGGTTTCAAAAATTAAAAAAAAAAACCGTACCAAGCGGTACCGGCCGGTACCAAGCGGTACTGGCCGGTACGGTGCCCGTACCGGCCGGTTCGCAGATGAAAACCGGAAAAAACCAGTTTCCATCGGTTTCCGGTACCGGTCAAGGACCGGACCGGTACATACCGGCCCGTACCGGCCGGTACGGGCCGGTACGGCATTCCTAGGATAAAACACTAGTGCATTAGCTAGCAATTGAACTCTCATGCTCATAGAGGCCATTAGAGCAACCGTACATGCAGAGAAACACATGCACATAAAAAGAGATATAATAACTTGGAATTGGGATGTATAAACATTGAGAATCCCATGCCGAATATGAACTTCATATAATATGCATCTATTAGCCTTTTCTCAAAAAAAAAAAAACACATTAATATCATATTAATATTTAGTATTAGCTAATCATTTAAGAGTGTAATGTGGAAGCAGGCTAGAATCAGAGTATAGACTAAATGTGATAGCCTTCAATACCTTTGTACATGGAATTAAGCCTTAACCTCCTCCTCCAGATGCCCAGAGCCAACAGAATCAAGAAAATCCCCAAACCCATGACCACAACCACAATTATAGTATATATTCTATTACTGCTAGGAGATCCGACATCTAGGTGAGGATCAAAATCTGATGATAAAAACAAGGTGATGTCAAAAAAATTGACTGCATTATCAAGTTTCATGGCAGCAAAAAAGTACAACAGCAAAAGCCACCGAAAATTACAGAACTTACTAGGTGTCACTGAGATAGCTGATATCAGAGGACCATACACTCCTCTAGTTGGGATGCCTGTCGTCCCCTTTCCAGCCCAGTAGAGCTGTATCTTTAAGGTATTGTGTGTGATGTTTGCTGTAAAAGTCTTTATAACTGGTTTTCCAGGTCCACCAGCTGCATCTTCAATGTTGAAATCCAGCAATACCATCTTTCCCTGTATTGAGCAAATTTTAGAACCACTATAAATTTTATGTTAGTTAATCAAAGGATTAAATAGGGAAAATATGTGCACTATAGTTACCTGAATGAAAACATTAAATAAGCGCTTCCCCAGGCTGCTAAATGTATTGTCATTTGTGAAAACTATTTCTGCAAAGTGGAGTTTCACAGTGTAACTTCCATTCATCATACACAGGCCATAATAGGTAAGTGAAAGAGCAGAAAGGCGTGCTTTTGTATATAGTTCTGGATGAAGCATGGAGAGTATAGATGTGTTTGTAGTAATATAATTGTCCGCATTCGCATCATCGTCCATGAAGTCCCCTGTGCTGCTGAATGCCCAGTTTGGACCTAAGTAAAACGTTGAAGCACCTCTTTCCTCTGTATCTGCTTCATACTTGGTTCCCTTGATAATTGTTTCTTCACCTCCACAATTGATGTGCAAGGAGTACTGATCTGTTCACAAAATCATAGTGAGAACATGTAATATAAGCCGGGATCTAGTTACATACTTGTGTGGACAACCAATTATTAAGGCGATATTCTGCAAAATAATACTTTTTTTTCAGACATATATTAATCATCATTGGGTTCTGAAGTATAAATCTATTGTCTTTCTCTTTCTCTGAAAGAGTATGAACATCTCTCGGTAGAACTTCATGACTTTTTAAGTGTTTTCTGCCTCATTTTGGTTGTCCAAAAAGCTTATTGTGAATTACATTTTTCAATGAGATAGACAGAAGCAAGCATTACAAAATACATGTCCATGAAATTACTATATGAAGCATGGAAATTAATGCGATCATAAGCAAGATCACTTTAATAACTAGGGAAGGAAAATTTTTGATCAGGAATTGAGTTGAATAATGAATTCGATTTACTCACATTGTTTGTTGGAAGCACTGCAGGGGAAATTCCTCTTTAGGCATGAATTTACTGTACTATTCAAGAGAAGATATAATGCAAGTAAGAGAACAAAGCTAGGGTTCAGAAACTACTTGGGTAACTAAAGATGCTTTTCATGTGTGTGAATAATTTTTTTTGACAGCTCAAGCTAATCTTACATATTGTCTGCTGCTGGTGAGTAGCACTCCACTGTGTTACTGAAAAGCATTAATCGGGAGTTATAGTTTGAAAAAAGGAAAAAAAATCATGTTAGAGGCAAGCAAAATCTAAGAGAAAGCATTCTTACACACTCCCTTCAAGACATTGAGTAATGCCTGAGCTTCCCACTGTGAAGTTATTGTAAGAAATATCCCTGGATTTCAAAACTAACAATCAATATCTGATATTTCTGTAGAAGAACAATGAAATAGAAAATAGTAAAGAATCGCACCAACTGGGCAAGCAAGTGTGCAGAGATCTTATCAAATCATATATGCAAAATTGGCTACATTGGACCCTCAATACAAACAATTTAACCACAAACATTAATCCAGATATATTAGTCATTATGGCCAACCACTTCTGTGGTAGGACTGAGTCTTTCTTTGGTATTATCAATAATTGTAAGATGTCTAGTATCAGCATAAATTAGGCTAAAAGAAAACACATTCATGAAGCTAGATGTTAGGCCCCAGATATTTGTACATGATTGGATTAATATATTCAGCTGTTTCCATTGATAAAACTCACCCGCATCACATATAAAGCTCATGCAACTCATATATATCCAAAAGTTTATCTGAAATACCAAATAATGATTGTGGCCGCACATTGTCATGAATGCGGGAATTTGACATCACATGAGCACAGGTATTGGCATAAAAATGACAGGAATTCTTGTATTTGACAAAGTCTAGAAGATAAGATCCCACATGCTAGAGGCATATGCAAATTTATTTATTTTTTTCTGCTTATTTAATCTCCATCAGGCAAGAACTATTTGAACGGTGCATCTGAAAAAATATAACAGAAAAGTACTAAATATCAAACCTTGCCTTCTTCCTTTCAATTGAAACCTTACCAGTATACAAGCTAGTGGCATATCTTAAACTTTCAATCAATAAGGTAGGCCTCACTACCTATCAAGCAGAGGGTTGTATGTAAAAAAATGTGCTCAAACTTTGATAGATCATAACTTGATCCCTAAAGCCAATATGCATACAGTCGAGACAATTGTCTTCTAGGTGAAGGTTAGGTTTTAGTTTATATCGTAAACTCCCCACCAATTAGCAAGATCAGGTTAGTCTACAGTTGGAGATCACGTGTATTTATAAGAAAGAAGGCAAGGATTTTTTTTTCCCTTCTTACGAGGAGCTAGATTTTGAAAAGTTCAAAAAGAAATTTAACTATATCCATCATGACATGTTCTACCATCACACACATTTTGAGGACATGGAATCTTAAGATTCATAATGGCTCAATGCCCATATCAGTGTCCTCACATCATATTGCTAGTTACCTAGTCCAAATTAAAGAACCTTCACAATCGTGCTTGTTAATTAAAGAACATTAGTAACATCCATTTTTAATTATTTAGTAGGGATTCTCTTTGATATACATAAAAATGTATACATATGTTCATATGTATCTAAGTATGTATATGTCTGTATATGTATATAAGTGCATCTGTACATTTACTTATGTACTAGAGTTGAGGCATGTGCAATGCAAATGAACATTCACTGTGCATGGATGGCTATGACTTTTAGGACTAGGACATGCAAGAATGTACTTTTTATTTTTAAAATAATATCTACAATATTATTTTATGTGTAGCCTATTTAATTAGAAAAGATCCTTAATTAGTTAAAAAGAATTAGTTTTAATTAAGAAGAGTTTTGAATATATGAGAATTCTAACCGATGAAGGAAAGTTCAAAAACTTTGATTTCCATTTAAATATAGAACATGAGAACGTGATCATATATGGAAAGATATCAAATAATAAAAAAATAATTTTCAGTGGGTTTGGTATGCATGTGGGATAGAAAGAGTATCATGTGTTTTTTTCTTTCTTTCAGATTAGGAGGTGCATGGATTATTTCTGTATTTTGCAATATGGGGCCCAGCTTCATGTTTTGGGGCCATCCAATTGAGGCCTGCTTAAAGCCTTTTCCATTATAGTAGATATGTGCATGCATATGTGCAACCTAAGTCGTGCACTAACAAATGCACCAAAACTTTCTATTTAGTGAATGTACGCACAAAGATAGTGAATGTACTTGTCTTGTCAGATAATATCCAGACAAGGAATATGCATGACGCAAATGACTAAAACAACTAAATCCTTTTGGACTAGAAAAACAAGCATACCACCATACTAGCTATAAGTCCTTTAACAAGAAAATTGTGAAGGAATATTCATTTCACATGGATTTAGAAATTGGTAATTTCACAACTGTTTAATTTGAGCACATTAAATTCAGATACTGTACCATCCTTTGTACAGAAAAAGAAGGAATCACATGTCTAAATGCTTCTGGCAAGTTACAAAAAAATTTATATGTATTATTAGTTAGAAAGTTTCATGAAAGGTCTAAGACATATTAGCAGCCAAACATCATAAGAGAGACAGACCGAAGCTGTAGGTAAAAGTATTATTGCTGGCTGATATGAAAAATCAAAAACACATACACATTCTTGTTTCTCTTCAAGATCCATCCTGGTATGGTCCCAGAAAGCATGTTTGCAGTAAGATATCTACCAGATAATGGCATTGTGATTCCACAAACAGGGGTAAGAATTCATTATAGAAAGATAAAAAAGTTCGACAAAAAATTGAAACTAGTGATGCTAATTACGTCTATTGAGACTTTAAACCATACAAAAACAGTATTTAAAAATTATTTGCAACTTACATGAAATCTACCTTAACCAGGAAAGCAAAGGAACTTGGAATTTCTCCAGTCAACATATTAAAGCTGACATCTCTGCATAGAGAGGGCATAGAGCATAATGATATCAAGAATACGATTAATTTTTGTTATAAATATTATACATAACAAATGTAAAGAAATCATAAAAGTCTAAGAAGCAAGCAATATCCTTGTATGAGGTTAGACCATGATTAACAGAGAAAAAAGTTTTGCTAAACTACAGACATAAAGCACATACGAGATTTTTGGCAAACATTGTATGGATATACTTCAATATATAAAAGTAATATAAAGCAGAGAAGCCTATAATGCAATATGAATGGGCAATGATATTTGTTATCAAACCAGAAATAATTTAACTGCATTTGATTTTTTTTTTTTATATATAAACAGACTACATTGTGTTTCTCCCTTCTGGTTCCAGTTGGAAGATAAATTGCAACAATGAGAGAAATTTCATGAAGGGAAAAAAAAAAGACATTATCTAAAGGCATATAATTGTTTAGATGGTTAAACTGAATGCTGAAGCAATCAGCAACTACTTACCATATCTATCCAATATAATTGTCCATTAAATGGAGTTTTCATTACAATGCAAATCTGATGGGAAAAATTAATATACCTTCATGAACTGCTCAAATAGAAAAGAATCACAAAAAACAAAAGGAAGCGGAATGATGTTGGTCTAAATGAGCACATGCTAGTGCTGAAGTTCATTGGCCTGATAATACATGCTTTATTTTATGGGAAGATTAAGAAATATATAACTTACAAGTGCTTCAGCATCGTCATCGATCCAATATAAGCAGGGATATCTCCATGAATGGAGCAATTCCTCAGTATCCTACACACAAAGTGCATTTCTATTTTTAACTCCATTATAATGCATACATGCATATACATAGTACATAGATACCTATAGCAAAACAGATGTATATAGACATCAAACCTTATCTAGATATTTAACTTACAGTGCCCTCAAATTTTCCATTTGACTCAACTCTGGAAAGGTTGATCCATTTCCACTCAGGTCACTAATCCTCCTAAACACCAATAAACACACAAAAGATTCAGCTTTATTGATAATATAAAATAAAAAAGAAAATTACAAGCATGTATCACAACTTGCTTACAAATCAGTCATCCTCGTCAAATTTGAAATGCCAGAAGGAATGGGCCCCTCTAGAGAGCATCCCTCAATCTGCCTGCACCAATATGTACATAACTCTTTGGTAGAGAAACATCATAAATTAGCGGATAAACTAATTATCATATTTTATTTTAATGGATGAAGGAGTGAATTTGCTTACAGTTTTTCCAGTCTGGTCAAGTTTTTTATAAATTCAGGTATCTTGCCAGAGAAGTTGTTACCAGAAATCCTTCTGTTCATGTAGCAAATATGTTAAAGCGTTCCTAAACAGCAAACTTCTTAAAAAATGAATACACATAATATTATTTATTGTTAAATGTTAATAAAATAAAAGAAAGAAAGAAAAATAAGCTCACAGATCAGTCAAATTGGTCAACTTTGCAAGAGCCTCGGGCAGCACCCCAGTGAACTCGTTGGAGGAAAGAACACTGAAATTCGCAATTTTATTAAAAGAAGATAACAAATAAATGATCAAGTTTCTGAGGTTCTTCTTTAAATTGGGGAAGAAATGAGGAGGGGTGGAAAGCTCACAGTTTCTCCATGTGAACAAGGTCTCCAAGCTCAGGAGGGAGAGGCCCGGTGAAGCGATTCCCTTCGATGCTCCTGAGGAACATGTTCATTAACGTTCATCAGCATTCTAACCAACCAAATCGGACCAAATAATAACCATAGTTATAGGGGAGAGGGGGTTTAAGAGTTCCATACAGATTGGTTAAGGTGGTAATCGTTGTCAGAAGTATGGGGAATGGCCCAGACAAGCGGTTCCCCATCAAAAACCTGCATTATTTTTACTAATTTCATCTTAATTTCCATCACCATATTATTATACATTTCAACATCTAATTAACCAAAGCACGGGCATTTTTATTGATTGATTTAGCTAATTAAGTATTCTTAAACATGGATTGAGATGGAATTGACTCGAGAAAAAAAAGGCTTACAGGCCTTGCAACCGCATGCCCGCCCATTGCTCTGGGATGCTGCCGTTGAAGACGTTGCGGCTCAGATCTCTGCGATCAAAACCTTCCGTTTTATTAGAGAGAGTAGTTTAACTATACCAGTGAAGGGGAATAACTTAATAGCTAATAAAGAAAGGGGTCCCGGCTCCCGAGTCCTTCATGGCGTCAAGTCTGCGGTGAGGCCCACGCGGTGCCGCCGGAACGTGTGGGCCCATCAGCTGCCCAGCGACCACGCCGTGGGCCGCAAACCGAACGCCACAGAGGATTGGGACTCGAACTATTTCGAGGCCCAACTCGGGTACCAAATCGAGCTCTAGCGTTGCATATCGGCGATTCTCGCCGTATATTGCATCGCATCGGAATTGAACCACTCTGCTTAATGCCACATGGCATGAAACGTCTGGTGGTTCGTTTGGGCCCCATACGTTATTAAATATTAAATGATATATTACTATTTTAAGGTGTCGGTTCCGGTAACCGGAGGTGAGGATGCCGCCGACATTCTCCCGTCTGTACTTACAGCAGCTGGAGGTGACGAAGCAAGCCGAATGCCGGGGGAAGCACGCCTGAAAGGTTCTGCCCTTTTAGAGACCTGCGTCACGATATCCAGAACCCCGTTAAAAATTAATAAATAAATCAATAAAACAATGAGAATTAAAACCACTGATGATTAAAGAATGAAAGAGGATATCAAAAACCGAGAAGAGATACAATGAAAGGCCTACAAGCTTTTAGCAAAAAAAAAAAAAAAGGCCTACATGCTTATGATGTGACATTGGGATTTATGTAAGGAGCAATCGCAGACGACGTCGCTCTCGAGAACCTTCGGCGCATCCGGGACGCTCCAGTTCCCTTCGCCGCTGCAGGGATCGACGCCGAAATCCCAGTTCGTCTTCCCCAGTTGCTTCGCGATTCGCCGGAGCGCATTCACTGGCACTCGAGACCAAATCCAATCAGAAAAATGTAGCTCCCCTATTAAATACAGGGGATTCGCTTCGCCTCCATACCTTCTAATTTGGCAAGCGTCGGCGATGCCGATCCGACCGCGAAAAAGAAATCGAGACAGAGGAGGGAGGAGAGAAGGAAGAACGCAAGATTTTCTCTCATCGCTTCCCACGAGCTTTGCAGCGACGCGGAGATTGGAACTGGAGTGGAGAAGTGGGAGCGAACGATGAGCTGGAGGAAAGGGGGTTTTATACTTTTATCTAGTCTCCAAAGAGAAGAAGGGCTTCGAAGAAAACGACCTGCAATTACTCTTGGCGGGTCTTTTGGGGAGGGAGATATAGGGATAAGGATGGTGGGGCGGCAACGGGGACGGGAGCATATCGGAGTAGATATTGGTAAAATCTCGTCAAAGGGTCATTTACTCGGAGGCGTTTCAGACAAAGTGCCGTAAGATGATTGGAAAATGATGGACTCATGTCTACAGATGGGTCATAAATAAGTCCCATCAAAATCTAATTTTTTATTTAAATTTTAATATTAGATTCTGACTCGATAGAAGATCGGACCGAGTTGGATCCATTACAATAATTTTTGAGCCAACAGGTTATTTGGGTCGGATCGGATCCATGAGACCCAACCTAAAAAAATCATGTTCGATTTGGGTCTAGTTTGGGTCAACTCATCTATGGCTTCAGAATTTGTGTTTGCATCCCTATAGGTTGCAGCTCGCGGGCCTAAATAATTTTACAAATTCGGATCGAGTCGTATCGAGTTGTAGGATTTAAAACTCAAAATTATCCAAATTTTAAATTGGTCGATACAGGTCTAAATCCAGACCTGACTTGAAAAATAAAATAGATTCAATTTTAGGACCGACCCAGCCCTACAGGTCTTCCAAAATGAATCGGGTCACGGGTCAACTCCAACCCATTTACAGTTTTAGTGGTCCTATCTCTCGCACGCGTGAATCTTCCGAGGCTAGCATATCTTCACTCATATTTATTTTATTTGTCGATCATATAGCAAAATATAAATATAATATAAATATAAATATAATAATTAAATTTTAGAATTATAAGAATTTAAAAATATTTTTAAGTAGATGATTAATTAAGTTAATAAGCATATTAATATGTTAGTACGGTATAAAATTAAATAGAATTATAAATAGAATGTGATATTTAAATATTGATTGGTTAGGTATCTATTCATATCCATATTTATTTTTTTATAAATATAAATATAAATATAAATAATAATAAAATACTTAAATTTTTATATAAATTTAAATAAATTTAAATATTAAAATAGATACAAATAGATATCATCAATCTACTACTATTTTTTGCACATAGAGGAGTGCTTTGAGAACTGTACGGTGCAATGGCCGACGTCGCGATAATCGTTCTTTCGCGCCAAAGATACAACCCAAACCCCATATTTATAAAGCTGAGGATAGCCGACTTATCGCGGTGGAGAGAAGACCGATCAATGGTCCATACGTGCATTGTGGACCTTGCGGTGTTTTGACTCCAGAGCAGTCCCCTCCCGTGAAATAAATGGAAGGGAACGTTTCTCTCGTGTCTGGTGCGCCGGGGCCGACATTCGCTGTTTTCTGTTGTTTTTTTTTTAAAATTTTATTTTGCTAAAACAAAAAGGGAACGGGAAGGAAGGGACAAGCCCACCTTGCGTAGCAATCCTCATTGGGCCTCCGTCCAGCTAGGAGAGTGTTCGATGTGAGCAGAAATAGCCGTGTGTTGGGCACCTCAGCCGATTTTACTCATATCCTCTCCATCCGTGGGCCCGACAAGGCTACCCCTCTGGGTTCCGGTTCGAATCCCACGTGTGAGTACGTCACACCTGGCACCATCAAAACTACTAGAGGTCCAATAAGCGTTTCTATGCCCTATGTCCAAGCAGTTGTCGAAGCCACATTTTAAGCAACGTCGTAGCGACTCGAACTTGGAATCATGAGGATAGAAAATACGCCTAGTACCACTAGGCTACCACCTTGGTGGCACATTCGTGGTTTTCTCAATAGCGGTTCCCGCCGTGTCTGCGCCTCCATAGCACAAATCTTGATGCTAAAAGTGATTTTTTTTTTTTCGTTTTTTCTTTCTGGATTTGGACAGCTAGAGATTGAACTGAAATTGGGTAAAATAGGAGATGCCCTTGATTGATAAGTTAAAAGATGAAAAATAACTGATGCATTCTTTTTCTTCCCCAGGATCTATGTGGATTCATACAGAAATAAGCATGTATTAAACCGAATGCTGAATTAAACTTCATAGTCTTAAGTAAAAATTAATGCCAATACACTAATAAATATTTTTGTAAACATGTATACAAACTATTTTATGCGGCTGGATGAACGTATGCATGTCTACTATAATCACTTCGCCAACAAAATGTTGACTATAAACATATAGATAGATACATGTATTTAAATGCATAGAATTTAAGATGAGAGTTGAGGAAAAGATTTTTTCATTTCCACTACTTTGAACGTACATTAGGTTTACAAATTTACAGAAGTATAGCACAACTGATACATGTTTGAAATTCAAATTGTCAGTTATTGTGACAATTAAGAATTTCTAAGATCGGGGTCTTCTTTCACTTGCGCAAAAGATTGTGATACAAGTTTGAATGAGTTTAAAATTCAAATTGTTAGCTGTTGCGACAGTTAAGAATTTTTAGGATCGGACTCCTCCTTCACTTGCACAGAAGATTCAGACTCTTCTGGTGAATCCCTTCCAACAAAATGCTACTTCTCATAAAAGAATCTAAACAAAAAGGTAGTCTGAAAACAAAATCAAACAACCAACCAATGTTTATGTGATACTTGTGTTGTGCATATTTAAATTTTGTAGAAGATATTTCATCTCTGGCCTACTTGCATACATTTAAACCAAGCAAGATTTGATGCGTCTCTAATCCCATGGGGATAGAGATTTAGATCAGGAGCAGCAACCAGTTTGTTTGCTTATGCTTACATTTGTAGCAAGAAGTCAGAATATCTGGGGTCCTTTGTTGTTGAGGTTTGAATTGGAGTGGCCGTGTGTGGTGGTGACAATTCCATGATTGACTAGACTCTGCATCACTCATGCAGTATACTATATATTATATTATATCTTGTCAATTATAACCATTGTACGACAGACAAACAAGCATGATTGAGGGATTGGTCTTCTTCAGTCCGACCCACAACTCCACAAGTGGAGAGCATCCAAACTCCACTACTGGAGAGCAACGAAGCTAGGTGGGCCAGAGGAGGTGTTTGTGGCCCACCAAATTTTTGATAGGAATCTTTGATACATTACCATATTAGGATTCTTCGCTCCCCAACCTCACTTGATACGGCCCAATTCATTTCAAAATGGTAGCGTGCACCTGTCGCACTGGTGTCTCCCGATGTCTTCTTCTCCGGCTCCTCTTTCTCCCCTTATATGTGACGATTCCGTTAGCTTCCACCCCAACTGTGCACCAATGATACAGCAACATCGTAGGGTATTTAGATATCTCTGTTTCTTCATGGTCGTCATTTAATAGATCATGTTTTGTTTCAGATGCCTCTAGGGCTAGCTTGGCAAAGCCAGTCCCTCACTTCAAAAAAAAAAAAAAAGCGGAAAGAAAAACTAATTATAGGATTCAAAACAGCCAATAAATTTAGTTGGAATTGGTGCTCTCTAAGATTGAAAGAGAAAAGCTAGGTCGAGTGCTCTCTCCACCTAGACTTGTTCATAAGTTGGGCTGGATCAAACTTTGTCCAAAAACCGACATAATTTATCTAGGCTCAAGCTTGGCTCAACCTAGCCTTGAGGGCCTATCTTCCATGTCCAAACCTAGATCTCACTCGAGCATCATGCCAGACTTCGAACTTCCTGTTATTTTTTAATTTTAAAAATACTAAAAATACTTTAAAATATTTTAAAAAATGCTATATTGAATAATTAAATATTGCCATCAACTTACAACAATTATGAATTAAGTACTTAAATATAGCAAATATAAGCAAATAATACAAAAAACATAAAAAATATTTGTCAAACCAGGTTTTGATCCCTAAGCTCGGGCCCGGCCTTGAACAGGTCTATCTCCAATGACTAACAAAGTCATAAATTAATTATTGAAAAGGGATCTTAATGCACCATTGAGGTAGTTGGTTTATCGAGTCGTCCATAACTATATCTCATATTATTTTTAAGAAATACTAGAACTCGGCAAATTTGATTCACATGAGAAGTAATGCTCAGCAATTTGAGCAATTTATCTATTTTGATAGTGGCGCATTCAACCCCCCTTTATTTTTTAATGAAAAGGAGGCAGAATGGCACATCCAGCTCTTCTTTCCTCGACATAACTGAACTCGATCAGAAAAGTTCCATTAGAACGGAGAGGGATCACCACTTTGCATATAACCTAATTGACGGCACTCCTGAAATTTCGCTATAGTATTAAATTAAATGGTCTGATGGATAATTCTTAACTGTTTCATCATCATCAACACCATGGGGCTTGTTTAAGATCGAAGAGTCAAATATATCAGCAAACGAAAGTAGGAGTGCATTTATTAGCAAGATCACATTGATCATTCTTCTCTCAAGTGCATTGCACATACCTGGCACTAGCAGGAGCAAGCCAACTTTGTTAGTAGCTCAAATGTTGCCATTAATTCAGCACTAATATACTAAATTTCTTCCAAATAACAATCAATCGATTGACATATATTGATTTAAATCTTAATCTTAGAGAGTGCCGAATAGCTCAATTGATAATAATTAGGATATGTCAAGGAAGTATGCATGGAAACCAAAGGTAACTCATATCAATCCAACTACTTCCTGATTTAATTTGAAGGTGCATGCAATGAAGTTTTTAATGCCATCCAGGCGGTTCGATAAACGATCAATGCCGACCAAGTTAAAAAGACAATGTCAAGGGGTCAACGTTTCTAGTCAACCGCTTACATCTTTCTGACGTCTTCCACTAATACAGTCAAGTCACGATTTATAAAACCAATCATCCTTTCGACGTACACCAGACGCGCTTTCTTCGTCACCGAGAGCCAATATATTCCTATCTATAGAGACGTCGATGCAATTGGTCAGCAGCACATGCATTTTGACCTTTTTCTGGTCATATTGTTCCCACTTAGTAAGCCATTATTATTGACCCGGATTTTAAAGTCATCCATTCAGCCTTCTCCTACATTTTTATTTTTTTACTTCAGTTTTCTTCCTCTCAAAATGTTAGTTAACTAAACTGGCCGCCAAATCGCCTTTATATTTCGAACTAGTTTGATTTGTGAAATTTTTTTTACTAAAATATTTTTTTCAAAAAGCTATTTTGTTTTAAAAAATGATATCTAGAAAGATAATTTTGGTACGTTTGGTTGACTATGAGAAAGTGATACATCTAAGAGTGGCTTATATTTGGTTGAATATTTATTTTTTTGAAAAATTATATAAAATACTTGTTATACTTTTAATAAAAAAACTTTATTCATGAATTTTAAGAGCTTAAAAGTAGTTTTCAAAAAAAAAAATTCCAACTAATGGGAAAGTAGCTTTTTTATATCCTCTATAGATTTTTCTTTTCCATAAAATATAGAAATCTGATTGTCTAATGTTACATTTACATCTTTCTACTTTAAAAACTCCAATCAAATAAAAGATTTTTTTATTTTTTTATTAACCATATTTTTTTCTCCTGTGAACCATGTTGGCGCTGTGCGGAAGCATGTGGATCCCTGATATCAGCTAACCTAGGGCGTCTCCTCGGACATTAGGCCACGTGGGGAAAGAATGAAGAAGAGATGAAGAACCACAATCACAAACTAGGATTTTCGTAGAGAAGAAGAGGAAGAGAAGAGAGAACGTGGAAGAAAGTTTTCTGGCGGCTCTTATTTCTCAAGGAAATAATACAAGTGATCCCCCTAAAACTGATTACATCAAGCTTTTATATAGGCTCTCAATTTTTGTCTAATCCCAAACCAACTCAATCTCCTCCTAAGCCACATTAGAAAGCACTCAACCCAAGTCCATGACTTACATGCTCTCTCCCCTTGAGTCTAAACCTAGCCCAAGAATGACTTAGACCCTTAGGAACATAAATCATGAAGTCCCTAAGCCAGTCAAAGACCAAAAATTTCCGTCATTGACTGAATGGCATGCCTGGCACGGTGTTGGAGTCGACCTCTACAGATCAGGGGTCGACCCAAATACTTCAGGGGTCAACCCCTCACAGGCAGAGGTCGATCCCTTCTTCAGCCCTTCCTGAGACGACAGAAAACAGCTCTCTGTCATCTCCCTGTGACTTCCTGGGGTCGACCCTTCCTGTACCGGGGTCGACCCCTGACTGTTAGGGGTCGACCCCTGACTGTTAGGGGTCGACCCCACCTGAGACCGATAGAGAAGTGCTCTCTGTCGTCTCTCTGTGACTTCTTGGGGTCGACCCTTCTTTCACTAGGGTCGACCCCAGCTTTCTATGAGTCGACCCCAGCCTTGCAGAAGCTGAATTTTGAGCTGGTTTTTCTTTGGATGCGCCACACATGAGCCTACAAATCGGATCAGATCAACCAAATTTCTTAAAAAGGTTGGTTGGAGCTTACCTAGTCCTATTGAGATTTACTTACCGAGACTCAGGCCCATACCTTGAGACCCAAACTGAGTTCAGGTCATGTTTAAAATGCAGAAGACAAGCATGAATCCATCATGACTTGGATCTAGCAAAACTTGTTGACATTCTAATACCCTGTTTTTTATGCAAAACTTAACTATAGAATGATGCATATGTTTCAGTAGTTTCCTCTATCAGATCAATGATATTACATGAATTTGGCATGTCCTAAATCTGGTTCTCCTTTGTTCACATGTTTATCCAAAATGATAGTGATGACAATAACAACAAATAAGAAGCATATAAATTTGCAAAATAAAGAAAGCTAAGAGAAAGTCAAGCTAATGCTCAACATGAAGACCTTGATCCCCCTATATAAATTGTTCTTGCCTCGTTTGAGAGAAGAGGAAGGGGGGCACTGGGAAAGGCTTTCTTTAAGAAAGAAAAGAGGTGTGATCATTTACAATTCCCTTGATTCTAGTACTATCATATTTAAAAATGCTTAGTAATCACTTATGCCTCCCAGTAAGACTTCCTAACATACCTCAGTCCAACATTTTAAGTACCAGACTAGTAGCAGCATAAAATACCATATTGGTAGGGAACCAGTCCCTAATACACCCTCATACCGAGTATTGGTACCAAGAAATGTATCATACTGACGCTATCCGTTAATACCAGTATGGGTACCGAAACTGGCTTCAAACATTGCTTAAGTCATTCCAGCAATATCAATAATATACTGAGTCTTGGAATGTCTCATTTCAAAAGTCCCTAAAGTAAATGAGAGTTTGAAATTTTGAATTACCTTAAATCTAATATCATATTGACCCAAAATGATGGGTTTGATATTAAAGTAATAAGTAAAAACTATATTGTGACATGCCTATGATAGGCACCAGACATACAGAAGTATGTACATTATGTGAGGCATACATATGCTTTTGGTTGTTTGTTCTGTTGTATGGGATATCCCATGTTCGAGTCCTCATAGTTCTAATGCACTATGTGATTTCACAAAAGGGACACAGAATGGATGGGGAAATCAAATGTGGTCTAATCCTCCAAATAACTGTTGGAGTATCGCACTGAGAAAAGGCCAGCTTACTAACTCCCCTACTTCTAAGGGTGACCAGCTGACCGCCATAAGTTGCACACTTAAAAGATGTAAACAAGCTTGAATTTAATTTCAAGACTTTTCCTTGTTATAACTTTGGGTGTTAGGTAGAAAATATAATTGGTGCTCATCATGGACAAAAAGGAGTCATCAAATTAAAACACAGAAAATACCTGTTATTTGCTCCTCACATTCCTTAATCAGTCGTATGAATCTTGAGTCCCCAGGTACCAAAGAGGAACCAGCTTCAAGGGCTGCCTTTGCAGTCTGATATTCCTCTAGTTTAATACAAGCAGTTCTGTCAATAAAAAGTAAACATGCATCATCAAATTTTGGAGGGAAAACCAACCTCAAAAGGCAACTAACAAGCTTGAGACATACTATCAGCCCATGACATGTACAGCTTGTGCAAAGAATATGACTGATATTTGCAGATGAGGCTGACCCAACATATTGCATGATATATCATAATTGCATGCATCATAAGTTCATAATGTCATTTACTTGATTTATATATAATATAAGGTGGAAAATGGGAAAGACTCCTCGAAACATAAATGCTCTTCCAAAAGAACAAGATATACAACAAAGTTCACTATAAGTGATGGATATACTACAAGAGCATTGAACTAACCCTTTTCGCAAGTAAGCTTTTGGCAATGAAGGATCCAACTCAATTGCTCTGTTTGCATCAGCAACAGCCTCTGCACAGAAAAAAAAGGTTGACATTAACTTGCTATCCGTTTATGCCATGCAAAAAAATATTGATTATTGAAGCAAAATAGAGATGGATAGCTTCTGAATAGTATTAAAAAGGAGAAAAGAAGAATAACAAAACAGTATTCTAAACCACAAAATGCTCAGAAGCAAGCAGAATATCAAATTTTTTATAGATTATAACCAATATACTCGAAACATCCTTCAATAGATGGTTGGAATAAAAACCTTGCAACATAGTTCTTACTTCACAATCCCTCTTTGCACAAATCACTTAGTTAAATATCATAATTTAATATATAAGCAAGAATATAGTCCTGCACCATGTTAGAAGATATTCTCCTTAACCATCATAGCCCATTTTAAAAAGCTATACTGTAATAATTCAACTGTGGTGAAACATCACTAAGATCCCAACCATCATGTTAGTAATATTAAGGAAATTGAATGAGACTGTCACAGTGTCACGGGTACCACAATATACTATTTTGAGCTTGTATAGCCAAGGACTGTCAGGAAATAGCTCCATATATTATTCTGAACACATATAACCCAGGCCAGCTGAACTTTATAGTTGTAGCTCACAGAGCGGCAGCATGAGTTAAGTTGCTGTAATCATGAGATTAGGTTTTATAACCATGATGGTTAAAATAGATGGCAAGATAGGGTCCACTGTGAAACAACTCCGGATTATTGATAGTGACTAGTGACCATCAAAAATGACTCAAGGTCATGCAATTATAGTTCACTACAATAACCACTTGATCAATAATGTAAAATAATTATTATGATTATCTTTCCAAAAAAGTCCAAATTGAAGTCGAAGTCTTGTCATGATCAAGGATCACTTAGTGGGTCCTAATAGGAAACTATTCAAATTCGGTAATCCTAATCACTACCATCTGAAGACTGATGTCATTAGAATCAAAAACTCTTGCATATGAATTATCAAAACAAAACAGCTTCTCTAACTCTTGTCTTCTCTAGAAAGAAGAAGAGAGAACAGATTGAATAATCACCCTACAAATTGAGGTTTGACCTGCATGGCATGAAAGTTCGTTCAATTTCTAGAAAAGTCTATAAAACAAGATCCACAATTTTGGCACTGATGCTGTACCAGCAATGTCGGTTCAGTATGGTCCATATGGCATGCATCCCATGCTAAAACAACTCCCGACCATTTTTTCTCAATTTTTATCATGGTAGCATTCGAAACTAGGCGATACAGGTCGGTACAATATGGTACGCATTGCGATTTTGGGCCGTACCAGACAGCACGGAACAGTTAAGCTCAATTCAGGTTGCTTGCAGTTCAGTACGGGCCAACTCGGGGCATGTACCAATCTGAATGCTGTTTTCATGCCAATTCCGCAGGTAGGTGTCTGGTTCGGAGCAATACGACAAACATTGGTATAAAATTTATTGAAGACCTAACCTAAAAGTCAACCACTAAACAACCATAAAAATAGAAATCAAAACAAATAACTCCTTGATCTCAATTCCAAAATTCCACAGCTCTATTATAGGCCCCTCAGTCCCCTCAACGGCAAGATCAATCATGTAATCACTGTCAGAACAAGCAGTGCTTTAAGAAGAGAAGGGATATCAAACAAGAGAAAGAAGAAACACAAACCAGTAACTATCCCAACAACTTTAATTCATTTGATGCAACTAGCTTTCGCAACAGGCAACAACTATAGCAACAAAAGGCACAATAAACAGGGAACAAGAAAAGAAGAAACAAATGAAAGATCACGTCCGCGCAGTCCATGTAAAGATAGGCGGTCTTAGGATAGCGGTTTCGTCTAGGACTACATCTTTTTCCATTCATAGCACAGTCTTGAAATTTAAAAAGAAAGATTAACACATCGCTGATGACATGGACAAACTATTCTGTCAATGAAAAATCAATCAGCCTGTACCAAAAAAAAAAAGAAAAATCAATCAGCAGTCGAAGAAGAAGATGACGATGAAGAAGAAATTAAGAAAAACCATCTCCAAAATTCAAATTCACAAATCTATCAAATATATAAAGAACACAAGAATCTCACAAGAACCTAGAAATCAATGAACAACTAGAATCTCCTGAGAAACGAAGAGCAAGAAGACGAAAACCCTAGAAAAGATCACCAAGAAGTGGAAACACCTCTAAGAGCAATGTAGCAAGAACTGTTTCGGCTACAAAATGTCAACCAGCAGTCGAAGAAGAAGAAGATGAAGACGAACAAGAAATCAAGAAAAAGCATCTCTAAAATTCGAATTCAAAAATCAATCAAATATATAAAGAACACAAAAATCTCGCAAGAACCAAGTAATCAATCAACAAGAGAAACGACAAGCAAGAAGACGAAAACCCTAGAAAAGATTGCCCGGAAGTGGAAATATCTCCGAGAACAATGTATCAAGAGATGAAATTTTCTTCATCACCGGTGAAATTCTTGAGCTTGATATTGGCCTGGGCGCGGTCGGCGTAGAGATCGGCGTTCTTGGGGTCCAACTCCAGCGCCTGCGAGTAGAGATCCAGGGCGAGCTCAAAGCCGTCTTCGAAGAAGGCTTCCTTCGCCCTCTTCACCAGATCCGCCGCCATGGGAGAGGGGAACTGAGAGCGAGCGAGCGGCGAGCGCAACGAGAAGAGAGGAGGAGATGCGAATAGAAGTGCAACTAAAAGGCTTTAGAGGAGAACACCGAGGAAAGGAATTTAAAGAGAGAGAGGGGGAAGGAGGCCGACCGCGGAGTTGACTTAGGACTTCAGTCAAACGACCGTGTTACGGTGTTAGGGAAGTCTGGAATCCAGTCTCCGATTTCAGATACTGCGACAGCTCGGCGAACCAAGGGGAGTAGAGAAACTGTTTACGTGCCGTCCGCGTCTGATATGGATCCATTTGCTAGCCTGACCCTAGGGTGGTAGGCCCACCAAGATTTTTTGGTAAAGAAACGAATTTTATTACCAGGATGGATGTGAATCTAGAATAATCGAGTCGCATGTAGCACATACTTGTTTCCACTCTCCAACCTTAGAGAAGACCTAGTCAACCATATATAATTTAATAATATTTGGAAAATGAATTGATGTTGCATAAACATTGACTTATTCAATTGAGAGTGTATCAGAATTCTTGTGTTCTCGAATAAAGCCATATTTATCAGCATCAGCAGTTATTGGTGAGTGGTAAGTAAAGGGTGGTTGGGGTTTAAAGATGAACTTGCTTGTGTTGCTAGTTGAGAAGATAAAGCTAGCATGATGATACCAATGAACATATCCTTGATTGTTCATAAAACATTCTACATATAGCTTTTATTTTTTTTATTTCTTAAGAAAGGGAACAGGTATCTCAATTCATTGAGATCACCAGAGAGCTTTCACTTTGTTGATTCCAATATTTTTTTTTTCGATTGGTACGTGGAAGAACGACCTCAAAATCAAAATCTCAAAAGCACACCACAAACATCTGCATCGACAATGTAAGACAATGCAGGAGGTAATGCCGATTTCTCCAAGTAATCAAAGGCTTCTTGTAAATCTTCATCTACTATCCTATCTGCTGCTTGGTTTTTAATTGATATAATACGAACTTCGTAAAGCAACCCTTGGGAATGGACATAACCACTTGCTATTATTATTGAATTCAACATGGAGCAACAATTTTATAAAAAGTGGTACGTTAGCAATGCAATGTCTAGGACCCTAGGTCTATCAAAAATAGAAAACATATTTAATCTGCTTCAACTTGGTTATAAATAATCTTTTGCTACCAAACATATGTATTCGTTGAAGCTCAGTATCCTTATAGTGTATTATGATTAGCAGTCCATAATTCCCGGTTGAAAGTTTAACTAGTTCTTATATCAAGGACTGCGTTATGTTGGATGCCATTGTAATTTTTAGAAATTCTACTATTTTGGATACGATGCTGAAGTTCGGCATCTCTCATAAAAGATGTTTAAATTTTTTTTCCTAAAGTTGGTGTTAGCTTAAGAGAAAGCCATAAAAAGAAACAAACATATGATGAATAGGAAAAAGGTTGACTCATAAAAGCTAATTTTAATGCACTTCTCAAATAGTTGAATCAAGACGGAGTGTTCGCATGAAGGTTCAATATCGCCATTATACTCTTTTTGAGTATTGTCATTAAAAGTTTTATTTCCATACTTACAAACTCAAAGAAGCTGGACCATTAGATTCTGCCCAAAACTTAGTTTGAGATTTTGGCTTGTTTGTCATGCCTTGTGTTCCTCAATTCAAACTTTTTGATTATTGTATGTCCAAAAAAAGAAGAGAAATCAAACAAGAAGTTGCATCATGGTAAGGCAAGTTTTAGTTGCACCAAGAAAAAGTCTTTTTTTTCATGTTACAAGCTTATACAAGTTGAACTAAAGTTGGCATATCTTTATACATCTTAGACAATGGAGCAAGCATAATTTGTAAAGATGGGCAACTTTTTTCTTTACCCAACTTAATAGAAGCAAAGTTAAAATCGAGAGAGAAATTGAATCTGCTTGAGAAGAGGGCCCAAAGCTTCCATTAGTTTCTCGCATGGATGATTGTGTACTCCCTCGTATGTAGTAACAACAATGCTTGTATCCTTGGATAGACGTTGAACTTGCTTTTTCACATTGCATGTGTGCTGCGTGCATCGATAATAGCTTCTTTATCCACATAATAACATGGTAAAAAAGTCCAAAAATGAGAACAAGAATATGCATGAACTAAAATGATCACATAGAAAGATAATGATAAAACTAATAAAAATTGCACAAATAGCAAGAGTTGAACACACACACACACACACACATATTAACTAAAGCAAAAAAGTCATGAATAAATGGAATTATAGCCAAAGATCAGGTCCAACTTGCACCAAAATAGAAGCTTAAGCATGTAATTTCATCAGACCTAACCTAACCTAACCTCGTTCAACATCACATGAAAATACTAACAAAAATATTCTCCAAAAAAAAAATATTGTTATCAAAAAGAAACTAAAGTACTATTTCAAATATGTATATAATAATTGAAGTGCAACTAGTCTTTAGTTAAGACTTGATGAATTATTTTTTGCTCTTTAGGATATAGGTTTTCTATTAATTCATAAAATGTAAGTAAATCTAGTATCCTTTTTTTCCCTTATCATCAACACTTTCCTTAATGTTAATTTTTCTTGTACTTCTTTGCTAAACGACAACCTCCATACTAAGATTTCTAAACCTTTTTTTTCCTTAAATCAATGAAGTTTCTTAAAAAGTATGCTACCTTAACTAAAATTAGCATCATCTAGACTAATTGGCAATATTCGTGCATTTGGTGGCTTTGTTTTCTAACATGTCCTAGTTTGGTAGTGTACACAAAGCAATTGATTCCCCTTTGAACCAGGAAATGCACTATGCTTCCAAGTTACAACGGGTTTAAATGGAGTTTAAATGTTGCAGATATAATGAGTATTAATAATCTACAGCGGCATGCCTATGAAATTCAACAACCTGGGTACATGGAGGATTGTGATGTGTGGACATATGTATGAATGAACCTTAATTTACAATTGTATTTTTGAATATTTAATTTACAATTTAATGCTCAACAGAAGTAATCCTGATAATATCATAAACCATTTAAGAGGCATAAAATAATGAGCCCTTGTTCATTAGTAACCCATCTTTCAAAAAAAAATGTTAATTAGTAACCCCTATCAGCCTATGCGACTTGAGTTGCACGAAATATGCTCAACAGAACCTTAAGCTCCCAATTTGGAAACCTTAGGTGAGCCTACGAAATCGAGCTAATCTATGATGAGAAGTGGTGATGAAAGCCCTATATATGGAACGCGTTTGTATGATTTTCCCTGAAGGTAACTGAGATACGCTGCTGTATGGATCATGAAACTTGTGACACCTCCCATTAATTTCTTGCATCGCAGGTAGTGTCAGCTACTCGTTATCATCGATTACACTCTTCAGGTTATAAATTATAGTAGAAACACGTACACTGCATTCTTATTATTTGTTCTCCCACCTACTTCCATCTGTCTCTATGATCCATCATATTTACAAGAGATTTTGCAGGTGAATGCCATATGAAGGCAGTCAGGCATCAGAGAGTGAAAACTGGAAGGTGATGATAAATTTATCTGTCACATCCCCTCTTGACGACAGACAATTTTTTCTTGGACATAAATCAATAAAAGAAATAGATTAAGATTAAACAGACCTGGGATAAATGCTGTTCTTCACCGCCTTCTGGCCATACTTCCTCCATCGATAACCATCATCGAGGATGTCATTGTCACTCCTAGTCTGGAATGCAAACCTCGGCCTGCTTACCTTCTTTGCCCTTCCACCCTTTCCTTTCTCCTTGCAGCAACCACCACCACCTTTAGTAGCATTGCCTTCGCCCTCGCTTGGTCTCTCCAGACTCTGTAACAATCCAGCCGGCGTCGGCTGCTGCAGTCCTATCGAGCTCGGTAAGAACAGTGAAGCCCAGTCAATGGCTGGCGCTTCTCCACAGCCTAGCGAAGAAGGCTCTTGTTGCTGCTGCCGTTGGTTGGAGAGACCGGGAGGGCAGTAGCCCGGTGGTACAAGTGGGGGTGAGAAGCAAGGGTCGAAGTGGGGAAAAGGTGGTGCTTCTCCTTCCAAAGGTTCCATTAGACTCATACCAGTTTATCGAAAGGGTAGGGAGCCCTGCAGGATTTAAAGGGGAAGAAAAACGGAGAGATGATAGAATTTTTGTTCCTGCATGCGGATTAGATGTACCGGAAGGTGGGAATAGGTTGGGAAGCGTCAACTACAATAGCCAGGATAAAAGGAGCACGCGTGTGAGAGAGAACGCCAACAATATCTCAACTACTTCTCTTGCAGTTCAACCGCCCTGCCCGTCCTTGGCTATTTGAACTTTTCAATGGAGCTTGGCAATCACTGAACCATGGTTTGCACTCGTGTCTGCTAATCGAAATGGGCGAAGAGGAGAGGGCCATTTTCTTGTGCATGCATGCAGGCACACGGCCAACTTCCTACCTTAAGAGTTGAGACTCGAGATGCTTATATTACATGTTTAAATTAAACGTGATGATCTTTTTCTTATGTTATTTATGGTAAATATAAGGTATATAAATTAAACACCTTTTGGTAAAAGGACAGAATTTGGTTAATAAATTAGTTAAACGGGACGTTGGAACAGTACGCTCCGTTTCTTTCTTATTCCTGGGATGAATGTACGGAGTTAGATATTATTGGACTACTAATTATCAGAGGCTTGACTTTGAGGGAACACATGATCAAGTGTCAGGACTAATTCTTTCGACTTTAACAGGGAAAACTAATTTAAAGACGTACACAAGTAGTTGTGCTTTAGAGGGAATTTGTAGTTAGCGTCTGCTTGAAAGGATTGTGGACTGGGGGTGGAGAATATAAGTGGAATAACATGGATTACGTGTCGTTCACCTAAAGTTATCGCCCCCACCACGAAATCTTCGTCGGGTAAGAAATGTTCGGCCGGCATTAATCAGAATTTGAGGCTATTCAATAACATTAGTCCGGGGTTTACGAGGAAAACCAACTTTGGATTAATTGGTTGCAAGTATGATGTGGATAGGATGGCGACCTGTCTCCAGAAGTTGCTGGTAGCTACGGCCCTTTTCGGTGGGCCCTTTGAACCTTTCTGATGTGTTACTTTGATGCGGGATGGAGCAGGATCGCGGTTATATCGTCCGCGCGAAATGAGGATTCACCTTCTTTTGCGCGAATTCACCGTTAGATCACCTACCGCACATATCTCAGAGTGTTCCTTGGTCTGGTGCATGATCCAACGGGAAGGAAGGTGAATCCTTCTTCTGCATGAAGGATACAACTAGGATCCGTCAATGCATCCTGAGTGATAGATTGGTTTTGATAGCAAAAAACAATCCAATCTCCATTGGGAAAACTAACTGCATCATCTCAACTGAACTCAAAGAGTTCCGTTCCCTCTCACCTATGTATCCCATTTTCCCTCTGAGAAGGAAGATACGGGGAAAGACGTGGATGAGGAGCACCGTTTCACAGATCCCTTGACATTAAGAGAGGAGAAAAAAGACATGGACGCCACCTATGGGAAGCCATGGATGAGGTGGTACGATGCCACCCCATACTTTAAAACATATAGAGCTTAGCTAGTGCGACTAGCTTCTTTGGGCTGAGGCATATATGTAGAAAGGCGAATAGGCTTGCGGATTGGGTGGCTTCTTTCGTGGCCGACCATTTGGGTGGGGTCCTCTGGACTAGAAAGGCAGAGTTACTTAAAAGGCTTGTTGTTTTATAACTTTCTTGGATATATTTATGTCAGACGAACATAACTTGTCCGTTGTAAAAAAAAAAGAAACAAGTATATTTTCATCTCATTAAAATTTCAAGCATGACCCTTCGAATGGGGACCTTGTAGCCGCAAGCAACAGTTCCAGCTAATTTCAATGGCCACCCTTCCAATCAATAATCGAATAATCAAATTAGT
>JAOXJJ010000025.1:129809-153504 GCA_025769935.1 Phoenix roebelenii
AACCGTGAAAAATAATCGGACACCGATTCGCCATCCTTCATGTGGAGAGCTTCAAACTCGCCTCGCAATGCTTGGAGGCGAATCCGCTTCACTCGATCATCTCCTTTGAAAATGGAAACTAGAATCTCCCATGCTTCTTTGCTTATTGTTGATTCGGCAACCTTTTCGAAGGTAGCTTCGTCCAATCCTAGAGTATAAACAAAGCTTTTTTATCCTTCTTCCTCTGCTCCCTAATGGCCTTCTTCTCATCTGCTATATATGCAGCCTCTTGCTCGTCAGTGGGTTCCACAAAACCATTGTTAATGGTTTTCCAAAGATCTTGAGATCCAAACAAGGCTTTCATTTGGATACACCATGAACCATAGTTATCCTTTGATAACTTAGGAACTTGCTGCTGGAAGAAATTCATCCCGCTTTGATACCACTAATAAAAAATAAGTAGAAAGAAGCACTCAAACAATCTCACTATTTCAAAGTGGAGAAGATAATTGATAGAGGATGAACAAGCACTCAAGAATATAAAGAGGAGGAAGAGAACAGGAATTCTACTAATTTTCTTTCTTCAAATTTTTCTTGCTGAAAATCAAAGATACAAAGCACCCTTTTATAGGGTACAAGGACCAGCTGAAAAGCCTCCCTAAATTTAATGCAATTAAAACAAACAAAGTGGAAAAACTAATGCCCACCTTCAGCCATAAAATAGAAGGGATTGGGTGACCTTTTCTCTTCCAAAAACTAATGACTAATAACACCCATTAGTTTTGAACGGATGCCAACAATAAATGACTAATAACACCCACTAACTTTCTATAGTTTTGAATTGAACGGATGCCAATTAAACAGATGCCAACATTCACTTACATCACTTTGATCGATATTTCATGCAAAGCTGGGAATTTTCGAACTGTGGTCAGAGAACAAGATGGTCGATGATTGTTGCAAGTCTTCTGTAGTTACTTATGGTGCTCGGATCCATGCATGGTTACTGAAAATTAAGTTAGTAATCTTGATGATGCCTTGAAGGTTTTTTCGGAATATGGATGCATCTGTAATGCGACCCAACACTGTGATGTATATTAATAGTCTTATTTATTCTCCCTGAAAGGATAAGAAGGTTGATATTGCAATCTCCCTTATGGATAAGTTGAAGAAGAAGGGTGTAGTATATCTCCTGATGTTGCAACATGCAATGCCATTTTCAAGGGCTTTCGTGGTAGAAGTATGGCAGATAAATCCTTTTTAGCTGTTGAATCGAGCGAGACAAGAAAGATGCGATAACAATGAAGCAGCAAGATAGGGGGGAAGATGATGCTAAACTTCCAGAATAATGCATAACAAAAGTAGAAACCTATTCAATTCAAAATGTCCTTTATAACAGCGAGATATCCCTTTTCGTAGTTGTAAGACAAGGTGCATAGGGTTGTGTCTCGATGAAAAGATAAAAGAGTCTTGGAGTAAGGAAGAAAAGAATATTTTCATAATATGCTAGGATTTGATTAGGTGCATATGTGGAAAGTGGTTGCAGAAATAATCTTTTCTTTGCCTTTTCTGTGTTGGGTTCTAATATGGTGAGGATCTTATGAAGTTTTTGCTGCTGTCACTTCAGTTTATTGAATTATGTATTAGCTAATTATAGCAAGTGACATTGCATCATATTTCATAGGTTAGAGATCTAAATTTTGTAATCTGCCAGGATCGGCGTAATGTATTTGGGGGCCTAAGACGAATTTACTAAGAGGAGCCTTTTTTCTTTCCATTTTATCATTGAGGCCTTCCCTGTAGTGGACCGGCCTAAAGCAAACTCACTAAACAGAGCATTTTTTCTTTCTATTTTTTCTTTGAGGCCTTCCATGTAATGGGCCTTATTTGAACCGGGGCCTCAGATGATCGCCTTAGTTGCGTAAGACATCTATTCATAAAGTCTTTAGGTGGCCGTATTTGAAATCTAGGTTCCAAGATGGTGGACATATAAAAAACAAAAGTCAAACTTGTTGGGAGAGGGCTACCTTTATTCTGTGGCTCATTTGTCCCTGCATTCAAAATCCGGTCCAAAGATCTGTAGAGCACTAATGAATTTGCATGAAGCACTAATCTGCACACAAGAAGTAGAATAGAGAGAAAATCACCGGAGCTTTTATGGACCAATGCCTTTTGATGCTTAAATCAGAGAGAAAACTTTGGGGAACAGAGGAGTAAAACCTAGAGAAGAAAGTATAGTATTGTATTTTATGTGGTGTAATACATCAAATTCTTTTTTATAAATGAGAAGTTCAAATCCCATGGATATTAGACTCTTGATCTTCCATCCGAGGAAGACCTGTTCACCTAACGAAAGTTTTCGTTTTTTTCTCAATAGCATGTGTGAGCTCATGGTTGGAGGTCGGATTTAGGCTACTTCAGCCTCCACCTCAAGAGAAAGAGAGCTATTAAATTTTAAGATTAAATACTAATTTTTAAACCAGATATGTCTTAAGGGTGTTCGGAGAGAGCTATCACTTGGTGTATGGCTTGATGTTTATAGGACTATTTTATATCAAGAAGAAGAAGAAGAAAGACTATCAAATTCTTAGAACACGAAATGGAGAGTGAAATGAGCATACAGAGTTTCTAAAAGAAAATTAAGTCTTACGAAAAGAAGGAAGACACGTGGCTAGGAGCTGCACCTTGCTCCACCGTGCCGTGGTGAAAGAACGAACATCCATATTGCCATCTAGAGGAATGAACCAGTTCTAAGGAGCTTTTTGTGATGCACTTTGATAGCATCAGCGGCCGTCAATTTTTCTCCTGAAAAAAAGAAGGCTGCTTCTCCTAAAGCAAGCCCGGGGAGGAGCAACAAGCGTAATGCTAAGCATTAAAAATTATGCATCACGTTTATAAGGTTTCAATGTGCTGTGTCATGTCAATGTTTATGTTTAATTATGTGGCAAAATAATAATAAAAAAAAAAATCAGATCCAGCATGATTTGAACAAACCAATATTGCACACAATCATCACGAACACATTGCTAATATATGTCCCGCGATAAACCCATACTCCTCCCAGGCTTGAATCAACTAAATACTAGCTAGATCACTAAGCTCAGCTGGTAATCTTTCATAATTTGCTACGATCGTAATATATCAACTTGCTGTCCAATCACTGCTATGAAGTCCCATTCAATCTATAGTTCAGTAGAATAAAATAACTCTACCAAGTACCAAGTACCAACGATGCTCCACTTTTTTGAATAAAAAAAAAGGAGAGAGATATGCATGCACTATGCTTGCTTAAACTACAATTTTGGAAACACTTCATTCAAGATTGAACTCGGAATCTTGGATTGTTTAGCAAATTGTATGACCACTTGAAGAAGCACGAATTTATCAATATCAAACACTCATCACCACAATCACTAATATATAAAACTTATCTTTTAATATAATTAAAGGACAAATACTACAAGGAATAAAATTGGGAGCTGGAGGTAAAGATTATTTGGCAGGTCATCATCATGTTTTGATTCATACCAGTTTTGCTATAGCTAGACTTTTTAGATATTAAATAAAAAGAGAGCATCACGATATATTGGCCGCCGCCCCAGCGTTAGATATTTTTGTCTCTTTCCCTCTAAACAGCAAAAGGTCAAAAAAATCATAACAATGATAACGCTGTAATTCTGGCAAACTTATGATGCTTCCAAGCCTCTCTCTTAGCATGTCTAATTACCCCAAGCTTCCGCCGCTGCGTCGCCGTTTGCCATCCAAGTGGAAGCAAAGAAATGCTCCGCGAAGCCACCTTCGTCAGCGTAGAAGCCCGAGATGGCCGGCAACTTGGCGGCGCCCCTCCTCCCACCACCCTGTTCAAACTCCATGAAGAGCACATCCTCCTCCCCCACCATCTGTATGTCTGCCACGGTCAACACCTCATCTTCCTCCTCGTCTTCCTCCTCCTCCCCCTTCCGCTGCCGGAGGTGCTCGTCCTCCACGTACGATGACGGTGGGCTGGAGGGCGGCATCCGATCCCCGTTTAGACCGCCGCCTAAGGCGGAGGGGAGGGTGGCGGCGGGCGCCGGGGGAGGGGGGAGCTTCTGGCGGGTGCTTCCGGCGAGGGAGTTGCGGTGGGTGGGAAGGGGGTGGTTGTGCTCGGCGGTATAGGTGACGACGAGCATCGCTGGGTCGATCTGGCTTCTTTCCACCTGCTTCCTCGCCAAGCACCCTCTTGAGCTGCTGCACCTGTAATATCCCCTGTTTTCCCTCCAAGTTAGAATGCTTAAGCATAACGAGACAGAGTTTGAAGAGAAGGAGGAGAGTTTTTATAGTCCATACCGTGGATATGGGGAGCCTTTGATGGGTTTCTGGCCGTATTTGCGCCAAGCCCACATGTCGGAAGAGAGGCCGTCGGCGGGGACATGGCAGACCACCCTTTTTTGCTGGTCCTTCCTGTTTTTTATCCCTCAAATACGTTAAATATAGACGGATGTTGCTCCTTTTCCGTTTGCCTAAAGGGAAGATTGAGTGTTGAGAACTAAATTAAAGATCTACCTTCTTTTGGAACGAGGGGTGTTAGCTAATGGCCGTTGACGCGGACTTGGCTGTTGTTGTTGGGTTTGATAAGGATCGGCCACGTCAGGGGAGGAGGATGGTCTACTCTGCTGTGGGAAGAGCAGGGATTGCTGCTGCAACGGCTGCTGATGGGGTTTGTGGAAGAAGGGCTTGCACAGATTTTCCAGCCCACGGAAAGCTGTTTCCGTGTCCGTGATGTCAGGCAAGCCGAAAAGGAGGTCTTTTTCTCCGTCTACTTGCTCCTCCTTTAGGACCAGAGGAGGGAAGGAAGAGAAGGGATCTGTCATGGCCGCCGTCGATGTGGTCGTCGTTGATGGTCTTTTGAAGCGGCAGCCCCTCACGACTGCCTGCAGATCCCAGTTATCGACGTCCATGGATTTGGACTGCTAATGACTTCTTAGGACTTCAATGGAGCTTTATTCAGGCATTAGAAGGAGAGGTTTAGGACTTGAGGCCTGGAACGAAGGGGGAGAGGAGACGAGAGGGTGGGGCGCTCAAATTTCTGCAAGGTCGTGAGGTGGGCAAGATATTTAGATATAAAGAAAAAGAGCGAGGCGTGGGAATTTATCCAAATGGGTTCAGTGCTGCTTCCGGTTTTCCAAGATGTGAGTGGTGATAGATCTCCAAAATCCCGAAACCGCTTTTTTGGTATACCGCGTCGTTCGGTGCAACTTGACTTGCGTAAAGGTCAAAGAAGTGAGAAATCTTTTTTCTCATTTTCCTTTCTTTATATCTCAATTAATTTTTTTTTTTTAAAAATCCTTCTGGCCTCGTCACCCGCCGCTCTTCGGTCTCTAACCGGGTTAGTTTCGTTTCCTTGGTTTGACTGTCATTAGATTAGGTTTCACCTTAGGGAACCAATCTAATCCTTAATTATAGTCGTCTGCATGTGGGCAACAGGGATACAACTTAGACAACCAAGGCCAATTTTAGATATTTCAACTAAATCTAACCAAATATTCTATTTACATTGTACCAGAGTTTAATCCAAGGATTAACGCGGTATTTTTTTTAAAAAAAAATAGATGACTAATCTGCAATTTTAGAGAATTACATGGATGGAAATGTAAATAAGCCAATATCTAATTCCACACAAAACATGAGACGTGGAAGCCGGGCAGCGCGACTTCATCCGCCGATACGTCCGCAGGGGGAGAGGAGAGAAGACTCGGGCGGGGGAGGAAGTGGTGGGGACGCGGATCCCGATTGGGTGTCCAAAAATCGTGCAAAGCTCGAGTAAACTCCCAAGTCAAGGTCTGTCAGGCGCGGAAGGATATATAAATTGGATACTGGATAGGAACAAATATTAGTACTCCTATCGCACCAAATCGCAACCTAATTAAAGTGGATTTGCCTCGACGTATTCGTTAGCCAAAAGCGTAGACGGCTCTTCTCCAATCTCGTCCGAGTCTGCTGACGCTGCTATCACGAGTAATGGGTAGGACCAAAGACGAACCCTGACGCGAGGGTGACGGCGAGCGCCAGCACGAGAACTGATGCGACCAGCAGCGGCACCTCGGCGTGTGCACGTCACGAGGTGGCCCCGGAAAAGATCAGGAGCTTACGTCCTCTTGCTTACGTATTATTCCCGAGAGGACTTTCAGATAATTGTGGCAGGTGATTGCCACCTGTCTGATACATCGGTGCCAAAAACGGAGTTAAGAGCGGCCTGATCGGACTTGCATTATGTTTGACATGCCCTACGGAAGAAGGACATTCTCCTGAAGGATGACTCTACAACGGTTATTGGATGGATTCGGCAGACTTCTGGAGGGCTCAACAACTACCATCCGTTGGTGAGGGACATCTGAGCTATAGTTTTCGACGGGCTGGTGCTTCAAGCGAAGCATGTGTTTAGAGAGGTCAATGGGATGGATGATTAGGTAGCTTCTTTTATTGGTAACTATTCGGGAGACCATCTATGAGATGGTGAGGCGGAGTTGTCTACAATTCTCCGTGATGTACTGCTTTTTGATTTTCTTGATTGTATTCGTACATGTTATGCATGAGACTTTCATTTTCAACCAAAAAAAAAAACTACCCCCCTCTCTCTCTCTCTCTCTATATATATATATATATATTAGACTAAGTCAGGAATGAGATAAAGATCTACTTTTCTAGTAGCTAGTTAGCAGATGCAGACCATTATAGCATACTCAGGAGATATGAATTCCATTCAGGCAGGTGAGGAAGGGCAGCTTGGCTTGACCGTGTGTTCTCTCCTGATCGGGTCGGAGGCGAAGACTGGCTAAGTTCATCATTCAGTGGTGAGGTGTTACAGCCCCAATGTTCTATGATATCCTTGGAATTCACACAAAAAGGAACGAGGAATTCTCAACGAAAAAAGTGCTCTCTGAACCGAACGTGAAAGTTGTTTTTTATCAGACGGCTGTTCACGTAACTTTACTCTCGGTTTATTAAGCTCTTGTTAGCAAATAAAGAGAGATTTTGATAAATCTTATACCTAATGCAGTCAGGGATGGTGCAAATGAGTTGACTCACCGTAAGCTACCTCCTCCATCTTGATGGCAGCAAGCTCAGCCTTCCTACTTAGTAGAGTGGGTCGGCTACTTTCTTATCCTGGCTTGTATATATATATACACAACACCGTAACACCTCCTAGGCGACTAGACGTCAGTATCACCATTTGATGATGGTGTTAGGATTTATTGGATCTCGCATTCTTCCATACAAGCCATTCCATTGTAGCTGTTACAGAGAGGCCTTGGTTCTTTAAATAGGTGCAAACTCGAGAGGATGATTACCCGGGTAGCTGCTTTTTTTCTATCTATGTTATTCTAAATGGAAATCAAAGGCAAGATTGGTGAGTGGGTACGAAACACCCTAGTACAATGCGAAGACAAGATGGATTTAATTAAGGAACTGTATTTTTTTTTTAGTAACGAAAGGAACTGCATTTAAAACATGGGAGCCGACGAGTACAACTCCTTAAGACCATCACACAGTGGTTCTTAAATGGCATCCAACATCACGTTGCAGCCAACGGTTTACCTTTTGTTTTCTTTGTTTGTGTCTTTCCAGACTTGCTGCGTACCACAGCTAAATTCTCATTTGATGCAGTTAAGAAGAAGATGATCTGGGAAGCTGTTTAGCCAGCCCACTCACACGTGGTCCCACCCCCAAGGCCCAAGTGGGCTTGACCAGGCTCCTAGCCCACTTCATCGGGCTTGGGCCCTGGCCCCGGGCCAGCCCGACTTCAGCATTTCGGTCTGACTCCGCCTAGCCCGGCCTAGCCGACACAGCCCACTCGGACTAAGCCTAGGCCTGCTTACCCAATGGACTGACCCGGCCCACCTTCACTGCTGGTTTCGAGTCCAACCCGACTCCCACACTGAGTTGGGTTACCTCAATATCCTTCGCCGCCGAGTTGGATCCGACAGCCGAACCGGAGCAAGCCTGTGAAGAAGATGAGCGAGTCAAGATCCGGGAGTTCATCATGCCCCTATCTCAGCCACCTTCGGTTGCGACCACGCCGGCTTGTCACCCTAGCCCGCCGCCTCCATCTTCGTCTTCCCCAATTCAGCTGTACCACGAGAAGCCATCCTCCACAGCCCCCAGGTGTTCGAAGTAATGCGCCACTAGTTGCATGAAAATTGATACACCGTTTAGCTTTTTGACAATCACAACAAACAAAAGAAATAAAATGCTAGAGAAATAGAATTCAATTCAAGACATGTCATGTAAGATGCTTTCTTCAGAATAAAATTTGTTACTGCTTAGGCGCATACAGCCAAATGGTGTCTGATTTTAAGATACAACGAACCATTAGAATCTTCCAATATACATGCATTCAATTAGGATCGTCGACAAACCTTATAAGTCTTTGCCCAAATATGATGCAATGCTTAAAAATTCCAAGAGAATTTTTGTAGTAAAAGTACCTTGTGAGATCTCTTTTTATAGACATCCGATTGGATAGAAGCCCAATAAATGTACATCTTTAATTCACTCATATTTTTCAAATCTCACAAAGGTGGCAATCCATTCTTGTTCTTCTTTTGGATCTCGGGTTGTACAAAATTAAATGAACAATTCTCTGTTCATATATGTGAGAGAATGTAGATGAATAGATGCCATCCTTCACTTAAAAGACGTGTTTTCCGAACATATCTCCTGGACTTGACCACAAATTGGAAAGATGTATCGTTTTAAGTTTAAATCAAGAGATGTGTCTCTTGATGTATTCTTGTTAATAGGTATATTTTTTGGATTTAACATCCAAGAAATGCATTTCTTAAAATATTACCCATCAAAAACCTCAAGAAATATATTCATTCAAAAATATAAAATTAATAAATTTTAAAACATTATTTTGAAAATAAAAAAATATATTTACTTATAAAATCTAACAAGGCCATCACAGCACAAAAATATGATAGCAGTCCATCATAGGGTCATTTCTTCTGAAGGTCATGCCTGGCACTAATTCAGCACCTACCCCTTTTTGGTATTGCCCGTGTGATGAGAAATTAAGTCCCATGACCCTCATTATAGCACAATCCTTATCCTCCTTTCACGCGGGTACGTCGTATCAACCTTCTAATCTTCCATCAGAAGTGCACCACTCACCGCTTATGGTGGATTTCCAGCTTTTTGGCAAAGGGGCGAGGTTCCACGCTCTGAAGGCCTACCTCCACTCTCTCCATCAACTTTTGCAGGCTATTCAGTAATTCCTTCCACAGCACGCACACGCTCGCAATAATAAAATAATTTTTTTGAGATATTATAAAAAAATTCAACCTATCATAGATTAAGAGATACTATAACATAAACCTATTGAAACCGGCCATAGATCAATTTTAGTATTTATAATTGAATTTGAATAGATTTAGAGCCTTAGCAAAAATGCCGAAGCTTAAATAGATGGAGTATACAAGTATTCGTGCATATATGTATTTAGTCAATATTGAAGAAATTTTGGATACTTAAAAAGTGTCAAGAAGATCTTGGTAGATGGAATTGGCCCAAAAGTGTTGATGAAGATTTGTAGCAGAATGTGTACGTCGGAGGTCTTGCAATAAGGTTTGGTGTCTCAACCTAGTTGGCCAACATGAAGTGGTTGGCCATTCAATCACAAATTCATAGGAAAAATCATTGGAATAATCCGGTGCGGGAGTTAAACTGATGACTGTTATGATATTAAAAAGTCTTTCTGGTGATTTTGGAGAAACAATTACATTATACATGCATAACTACCATCTCCGTATATCCTAGGAGAATTATGCCAATTATTTGACAAATTTCGCTATGCATCTAATTAAATAAACTCTCTCTTAATTCAAATATTCTCTTTAACTCGGAGAAATTATTTTATTACGTGTGCAGTAATAAAACTAAATAATCTGTAATGTAATCATTATTCAATAAATTAATTACTAGAAATTATATCTTGTAGAATCCATACCATGATCAGAAAAAATGCAAACCTTAATTTCTAATAAAATAGTGAATGGCAAATTTAGGAAGTAGATATATATTATATGTTATTTGGATCTAACACATTACTCAAGTGATTATATATTTTTCTTTTTTTTTTTTGCTCAATTGAATTGTCCAAGAATATTTGGCAGCATCTTTGTTGGGTCCATGAATGTAAGTTTATGCTTTTGCATGCCCATCAAGATTTTTGTGTTGACGTATTCTTTTATATATGCATGTGTGTGTGTAAGAGAGAGAGAGAGAGCGCATATACTTATGTAATGTGGATGCATGCATGCACGTATATATTTTATTGCCCAATCAAGAAGTGTTTAGCAGATCTCGCATATTATACCATTTGATATAACATTAGATGCGCCATCAAACCTCAAGTGCAATTTGATAGTTGGGGGAGAGAGGAGGGAGAGAGAGGAGAGAGAGGAAGAGATCAGGAGGGGGAGAGAGCGGAGAGGAGAGAGAGAGTAGTGAGGGGAGATTGATAGGGTAGGAGAGAGAGTGGAGAGAGGAGAAAGATTGCATGGAAGAGAGAGAAGAGAAGGGACAGAGAAGAGAAGGGAGAGGAAAGGAGAGATCTGGCTCGGACTGGGCCATATCAGATTTGGGCTTTAGGTGAGGTCTGTCCAAAATTTAGTCAGGCTCTATTTGTTAAGGCCCGAGCCCAATCCGAAATTTGAAGCTGGGCCAGTTAAAGGGGAGTCGGACCCCCAAACCAGAGCCCAGCCCAGGCCGCAGAATTTGAACGGATCGTCGACTCTCGGAGACTGGCCGCGGCGGGCACTACGGCGAACGACCTCGCCCCACCCCCTCGCTTTAGGAAGGCAGGGAGAGTATATCGAAGCCGGCCGAGAGCACGCAACCCCGCACGCACCCTCCTCCCTCGTCCCGGCCGCTCCCACTCCCGGTCCACTTGACCCCTCTCGAACCTTTGAAAAATCTTAGGTCCCATTTCATAAATCGTTCAGAATTTCTTTCTTGCGACAGTGATTACTTTTTCTTGGTTTTGTTTTAATTCAAATCTTCCCCAAGAACCGTCTCACCTTAGATCAAAATCTCGATTCGTTGCGATTTCAAAAGCTGGTCGGTTCTTCTGTCTTCTTCTACCCACCGTTCGGCCGGCTGGTGGCCTCATTGTAATCGATCGGAAGGAAGAGGCCGGAAAGATGAGCGGCGCGGCTGTGGGCGGGAGGCAGATACCCCCGCGATCCGGCAACCACCAGAGGCAATACTCGTCGGACCACTTCCTCACCGCCGGCGGCGGCAAGTGGCCTGGTTCTACCGGCCTCAACCACCCCTATTCCTCCATCCTCCCTCCTTCCCAGCAGGTATTCCGATCGATCGCCGTATTATCCCTCGAGATCTACTCGAAACCAATGGCTTCTTGGAATTGGAGATCAAAATTTGATCGATTTCCATTCGATTGGTATATAGGTTGAGTACTCGAGGGCGGTGCGGGACGTGAACAGAGGGACGGGCGGGGAGATCTTCTTGTCTATGGAGCCCCCGATGCCGGCATTGGGCTCGTGGTCTTCGAGCCAGAGGAGGAATGGGAATGATTCCATATCCGCCGGCCAGCTCAGCCCTGGGATCTTGGATCTCCACTCCTTCGACACTGAGCTCCTCCCTGAAGTAATTCCCTCTATATTTGCGTTCATATCTCCATTCCGATGATTTTTTTTTTTTTTAAGTTTATAAGTGCCCGAATTCATATATTTAAATGTTACATTTCGTATCTTGAAACTAGACTTACGATGTGGATATAGTTTGCCCATCAATTTGTTTTAGTTTTAGCAAGCCAGAATTTTGTCGCGGTTTTGCTAATTTATTTACAAATGTGGGCAGCTTCCGACTCCTGGATTGTATGATGGTGTTCAACCATTTGGATGTGCTCAAGGCAGAGGTTTTGATGATTCGGATCCAAGCTTTTCTACCGGCAAACAGATGAGTATGGCTCAATTTGTGGCAGAGAGCAATCCCTTGAGAAGTTTCTCAGCAGACAAAGAGAAGCTGGCTTCTGTCGCCAAGATCAAAGTCGTGGTATGATATCTTCAAAATTATTGTTGCCTCTTGCCCTCAAATGGCTTTTAATATCCTTTTTAAAATGATATGATCATAGCCTTATAAAATAAATCTAATATCTGTAATAGTGGTGGCCTCCTTGAGTTGGCAGTAGTGCATGTTTGTAACATTGGGCTGCATGTTCTGTAATCAAAGGACATAGATGCACTTTTTATGCTCACGTTCTATGCACTGGTTAAAAAGGTTATATTTTTAACTTAAAAGGTAAAGAAGCCCTCTAATAGTCCAGAAATCTGAATGCAGGTGCGCAAGAGGCCACTTAACAAAAAGGAAATAGCAAAGAAAGAGGAAGACATCATCACAATAGAACCAAATTCCAACTCTGTTACCGTTCATGAGACTAAACTGAAGGTGAGTCTCAAGTGGATCGCAGAACTTCTATTTCTTATTTGTTGTATCTTCTTCTGTTAGGACTACCTTATTTAACCTTGAAAACTTCAGTTACTGATTCCTTAGTAATTTTTGGATGCAACCTGTCTGGTTAGTGGAAAATAACTAAGGTGAAGAATTTGACTCCATTGGACATGCCATATGGTTTGTTCATCATTTTCGCCCTATGTGATTCATGGGTGCATTCTATGAGGATCCGTATGGGCGTGTGTTTAGTCCCACATCGGTTATTCGCTGGGTAGATTTGGGGTACTTATACAGGATCAAGAAACCCAAATAATACCTTCTGGCTAGTCATTTTGGATGATGATTAACAACTCAATTCAAATACAAAATGAAAATCGTGGTGTTTGTGATTAGATTTGAATGGATTTTAACTCTTATCCCGATGAGGATGTCAGAGCTTGAACGGGGGGAGTATGTGAGGACCCGTGCGGGCGTGGGTTTAGTCGCACATCGGTTATTCGTTGGGTAGATCTTGGGTACTTATAGAGGATCAAGGAACCCAAATAATATCTTCTGGCTAGCCATTTTGGGTGATGTCCTGGGTTGTTACACCTTCTTTCTCACCAAACTGTTTGTGTACATTATGATGTAGGCACTTTAGCTTGTGAAACTATTGTTTTCTTATCAGAACCATGCTTTAGAGGCTGAACCATTAAGTGAAGCAAACAAGAGAGGATCACACATGCTTGCAAGCATGTCTCTAACCAGTGACCTTATTCCTAGAATTCTTTGTCTTTATATCTTTCTGGGATAATACACCAACCTGAGCTCAATCTTCAACTAGTACAAATTTGACAAAATTTCAAGAAAAGAAAAACCCAATCCTCATATAATATATGCTTTTAAGTAAACATTTAAGAGAACCCTACCCTAGTCCTTCATCACCTGTAAGAGGAAGCTAAAAGGACAAAAAGACCCAAAATATGGGCACCGCAGCTACTTAATAGAAAACCCACATGCGCCCTACAACTGAAAAATATGGATTCAACAGGATCTCTCAATCCAAGTGAATTTGAAACTTTCCCCAGATTTATGCATATGAAGGTCCTTGTGCATAAATCAGGGCATATTAAATTTTTATGTCTCAATTCAAACCTGTTAAACATTAATTCTGCACTATAAGATGAAAAACTGATTAGTTAGCACCATAAAACTCATGAATCAGATAAGTCATGGATCTCCATTAAACAACATTGCAGCCCTCCAAACTGTTCCCTTGATGTTCTTAAAAAGTTACAGCACTTTAATTTTTCAATAGATGAAAGTTAAGATCTACAAGCCAGTAAAATACTCAAAGCGAAGGTTCTATAGACCCAAAGGACTTGGCAGAAGCTATGATGATGTAGTGAGGTTGCTCATTTTTTTTACTTCATTTGCCTCCCTCATAGAGAGAAAACTGCTCTCAACCTATTTGCATATCATGATGCATTGCCCTCCATGATCCATATTATCATAGTCCTGTCCCTTGTATGAAATTTCAATATATGGTCCAATGAAATTGAAAACTTTCAGATATTATGATTAAATTATTTATATTTGTGGCCAGCAAATGTATTTTATTAAACAATAATTTGAAGAGCTAGTCAAGTACTGTTGGAAACATCTCGCAGAGTAAAAATTTTTTCCTTCTGTTCATTAAATTCTATGCCCTTTCCATTATCATTTTTAGCAGCCTGACAGAAAGTTATGCTGAAAATTGAATAGAAAATCCCCAAAACACTTGTAGACAACAGTGTATGCAACTCTGTTGCTGCCCACTTTGTCCATCACCTTTTATATGGCCATTTTTTTTCAGTCAGGATTAAGGGTTTATTTTGTCACTTATCTCCTTTCATGGGCTGGGAACAAGGGTTTACAAGATTACAACAACCAAGAAAGGTAAATTATGTCGATTGCTTCAAGGTCAGGAATCTAGAAGAGGGAAGCCATTCATTGTAAACTGTGATTCCTGTCACTATTTCCTATTCCACGCTCCTTATAAGCGATAGTTATCCTTGTGTTCTCGTCTGGCACCTCATTTTTTTCCCCAGCTTTTTTTAACATAACCTTCGCCACCTGGAGTGGATTTTCCAATTTCTGTGGGAGCCAATAACTTTTCAGTTATATTGTAGGGTGTATGCTGCTCACCTCTGATCTATTATCATCCTGCAGGTTGACCTGACAGAGTATGTTGAGAAACATGAATTTGTATTTGACTCTGTGCTGAATGAGGATGTTTCAAATGATGAAGTGAGTGCAAAATGATGATGCAAAAATTTCTTAAGGAATATTCTCTTCACCAAGATTTGATGTTTCTTTGATCTTCCAGGTTTATCGGGAGACAGTGCAGCCAATTGTCCCAGCAATTTTTCAGCGTACCAAGGCAACTTGTTTTGCTTATGGACAAACAGGCAAGTGATTGTGTATTCATAATTTGTATGGAGAATTCAACAGATGCTGCTTCAATTTGCTTTTGAAAACCATAGATGTAACATTTTTCATATTATTGCTTTTCATATATAGCATTGTCAGTATACCAGCTTACATTTTGTTACGGTTTGTGACATTCTTTTTTGCTGTCTTGATTCTTGAAAAGGTGTTGTTTTATTATGATATTTTGAAAAAGATAATTCGTGCTCAATAAATTTTGGATTGGGCTTGGCCCAACTCTTTCCCTCAGAAAAAGATAATTCTTGCACCATTCTTTGGTGGTTTTTTTTTAACTAAATCAATTGTATTTATCATGTATTTTATGCAAAGCATGAACTGACTTCCACTTTACTCCTAGTTAAAAAGCATCTTGTATAGTCTTTTTCATACTTTTATGACCATTTCTTATGATTTGTCCAACATTCGGTGGCTACTATATCTTTGATTCTTGTGGCCTTACCATCTGTTTGTACATGCCATTTTTTTTTTGTTTTCAATGTGCAGAATCTCCAGCACTTTTCTGATACTTTTTTTTGTGTTATTGCAATTTCTCATCATTTCTGAAACAGTTGTCGTTATGCTATGAAAACATCATAATTAGGCTACTGTGGCAGCTTATGCCTGTATGATTTGAGATTGTTAAAGCTGCATTGATGGCCTGGGATAGGCTTCAACAGTTACTTCCTGAGATCCTTTTATTCCATGATCGGAAGTCTATTATGCCAGTAGGTTGCTTTTCTAACAATAAACTCAAATGTCTTAATATAATGGCACTCTTGATTTATGTCCTTAGGCATTGGTTTGGTGTTCTCTTGTTTCCCCCACTGTCGATGAGGTCAATAGGTGGATACTCTCAATCCCTGCCATTCCTGCTTTATGGAACCTTTTGCATGTAAATTGCATCATGGTTACATTTTAAGGCGTAATTGCAGTTTGATTTTTTCAGATTATAAATATCCGAATTCATGTTTTTTAGTGACATTGTTGACTGGTATACATTGCTTTTGCTATCTTGGTTCCAAAAGAACTTGTATAATCTTCTATTGTTTTGTCCTTTTTTTATTAGGCAGTGGAAAGACATACACTATGCAACCACTCCCCCTTGAAGCATCGCAAGATATTCTGAGACTTATGAACCATACATACTGCAATCAAGGTTTTCAGTTGTTTGTCAGTTTCTTTGAGATATATGGTGGGAAACTCTTTGATCTTCTAAATGACAGGAGGTCTGTCAAAATTATTCACTTTAGTTGCGAAAGTTCTCTTTTTTTTTGGTTGACTCTTGAACTTGGCTTTTGCAGAAAGCTTTGCATGAGAGAGGATGGTAAACAGAAAGTTTGCATTGTCGGTTTACAAGAGTATAGAGTTTCCAGTGTCGATGCTATCCAGGAGCTAATCGAAAAAGGAAATGCAACCAGGAGTACGGGTACAACTGGTGCGAATGAAGAATCTTCACGATCTCATGCCATTCTTCAGCTTGCTATCAAAAAGTCAGTAGATAGTACTGAATCAAAGCCACCTCGGATTGTTGGCAAGCTATCCTTCATAGACCTTGCAGGCAGCGAGCGTGGTGCAGATACCACTGACAATGATAAGCAGACAAGGTAATAATTCAATGGATGTCTTCACCATAATTGTGGGAATATATTCTCTGAGTGCTAACAAGTAAATCCCAAAATACCATGCAGAATTGAAGGTGCGGAGATCAATAAAAGTTTGCTTGCACTAAAGGAATGCATTAGAGCACTTGACAACGATCAGGTTCATATTCCTTTCAGAGGAAGTAAATTGACAGAAGTTCTGAGGGACTCATTCATTGGAGACTCGCGCACTGTTATGATTTCATGCATTTCTCCAAGTTCTGGCTCATGTGAACACACTCTCAACACATTGAGATATGCTGATAGGTGATTGTTTTGTTTTGTACTTGTATACATAAGAAATCACATATTCTTGGTTTTATTTACAGAAAAGAGGCTTTGCTTTTTGGCTAGGGTGAAGAGCCTCTCAAAGGGCGGCAACCCCAGGAAGGATCTTCCACCAGCAATGTTAAGAGAGTCAACTACTTTACCCTTAACTTCAATTTTCCCACCTGTTTCCACTCTTGAGGGTAGCAATGATGAAATTGCTATTGAGAAAAACAAATTTGGCTTATCAAAACAACCTAGAAGAGAAACATCTCCACCTTTAAATGTGGATCGTGTCCCCAGCAGGAGGGAGGAGGTGCATGTGGCTTTGTTAAATGGTGATTATTTCAAGGAGCAGAGAAGCAAGGGTTCGACAACTGCAGAAGAGTTTGATTTATTGGCAATGGCATATGAGCAGGGAAAACCTTCAAGGAAAGGAAAAGTAGAGATCTACTCGGTTTCAGCTTTGGAGGATAGGGTGAAGAGAGTTGATGCACCACAACAAAAATGGAAGGATGTGGCTGATGATGATGAAGATGATGATTTGAGTGCTCTATTACAGGTAGGAACTTGTTCAACACCAAGTATCGCATTTTCTGTGCAAAGACAGCTATTTGATACATGATGATTGGTGAATCTCAGGAAGAGGAAGATCTGGTGATCGCACATCGGAAACAAGTGGAGGAGACTATTGATATTGTTAGGGAGGTAAGTATCTTTATTATTTACACTAAAGTGAATGAAAACTGCATCTGATAACTTCATTCTTTTGTTTTTACAGGAGATGAATCTGTTGGTCAAAGCAGATCAACCTGGTAACCAGTTGGATGATTACATTTCGAAATTGAACGCGATTCTTTCACAGAAGGCTGCTGGAATTGTAAATCTGCAGGCTCGTCTGGCTCGGTTTCAGAGGCATCTCGATAAGAACAATGTTCTGCTTTCTTCTCCAGGACCATGATTTTTGAATTTTTAGGCTCTTACTGCAGTTGGCCATAATTAAGTATATCAACTAAGATCTATGATGCTATATCAGCCCCCATTCGACTAGGTTGATATCTCTCCATGGTGATGGCATGGATGGCTGTTGGTTTCTGTGTCATCCAGTTGTATCGGAAAAGCTATAACAGGATCCACGGTTTTTGGCCACTCAAATATCAATAGGTATTTGGCCTGTAAATCTGTTACATTTGACCTCTTCATATATTGCTGTTTATTTGTTTACATAAAAGCTTGTCTTATTTTCTTTTTTTTTTTTTTCCTCAATATATCTATATTGCTTTGTGAGGTATTCATGCTTTTAGCTGCATTTTGTCTAAACATTTTCATGGTTATATTGATTAGATCTATCAGAAATAAGTGCATCATTATGTTCTAGGCTTATATGACTGCAATCAGAAGTCGTGGGTGCTGCTATTCTATGAAAAGATAATCTTCGATGTTTCATAGTTCAATTCCTATTATCTTCTTCATTTGTTTATTTAATTGTTCATATTTAAGATTAGGAGGGACCGGTCCGGTCCATGATCTGGTACACAAAACCAGGATTTTTGGTTGGGAAAAATCCTAGAATAAATGAACCGTGGTCAATATCTGAGGAACAACATCAAACGAGGCTTGAACTCCTATCCCTCTTATTGTGGGCAGGCATTGAAATCTCTCTCTTTTTTAACTAAAAAGGCCCGTAGATAATGGGCTATACAACCAGGATAGCCATTCCCAGTTTAATCATTTTAGGACGTTTTCTTACTCTGATTCCTTGCAAGGAGGAAAGCAGCCACACTAGAACGTTTGTGCATACTCTCGGTAATGGGGGAAAAAATCCTTCGATGGTGCCATTGTAGCGATGAATCCAGGTGCTGTCCTTGACCTGTAAATGGCTAAGGCAGTGCAAACGGCACAGACTATCCGGAGGATCTTACCGGAGTATTGTTGGGTATCGAAGCAGCAGATCAACGATGCTAAGTCTGCCATTAGCTTCAGCGCAAGGACCAAGATGCAGTTGAAGAGCAGGATCATGGAGGTGATGGGAGTGGGTGAGCAAGGGGTACCCCGAGGTATCTTGAGGTGTTTATTATTGGTCGGCGCCTCCGCAGAACTGACTACGCATCCATCGAGTCGGATATCAGACACAGACTGGAAGGATGGTAGGCAGGAGTCCTTTCCTTAATGGGGAGGTTAACCTTTCTTCGGTCAATGCTCAGCTTGATCCCAATTTACTTATTGTCTAACACCATAGTGCCATTGGCACCACTGAGAGCTTTGGAGCAGATGTTCAGGAGGTTCATATCAGGTGGTCAGGAGGAGAGGGGTAGCACCCATCTTGTGGCATGGGATGTCATTTGTCAGCCATGCCGGGATGGAGGTTTGGGCATTCAATCCTTAGTGGCAAGGCACGAGACCCTGGTGACCAGGCATGCTACACAGATTATCCTAGAGCCCGAGGGTATTTGGTGTACCTTAATGGGGACCAAATACGGAGAGCCGAGGACTGGACCACGGGTAAGTCACCACAGTTCTTTGATCTGGAGGGAGATTTGCAGGAGGCTGCTGCAGGTCCTTCCCCTGACTAGCTGGGTGATTGGGGATGGACAAACGTTAACATCCTGGAGGACTTGTGGCTGATAGACTTAGCACTTAGTAGATGCCCCGCGATGGTCGATTCTGGGAGCTTGGCGAGAAATAGGGTGTGCAACTTGATTATGTCGGGGAAGAGACGGTGGGATGCGAACGAGTCCAACGAGCTTTTGGGGAGCTGCTGGCAGAGAGGGTGCTAGCTATACCGATACTTTGGACGAGTCAGCGGATAGGAGGATATGGAGAGGGACTGGGAGATCAAGAGTCAGTGCTCGAGATCTGCAAGCCTGTGAAGAAGGGCGAACAGCGAGGCGAATGGAGGGGGGTTAGATATGAAGACTGCGAGTCCATCCGTATGCCGCCTTGTTTATATGAAAGGTGGTGTGGGGTTGTCTACCAAACAGAGGAGTCTTAGCTAGGAGGGGAGTGAGAGTTCCCCCAACATGTGAGTGGTGGCCTGGAGAGGTGGAGACGATTAGTCATGTTTTGTTTGAGTGCCCACGGGCGGGCCGCTAGCTCGATGGAGGATCTCTTGGGTTACCTGGAGGCGGCGGGGCAGCGGCACATCAGGGAGGAGTGGGCCATTAGGAGTGCGCATATGGCCTATCATATATAGTTGGACAGAAATGCCCAGATCTTTGAAGACAGTAGGGTGCACCCGAGGATGATCGTAGACAGGGCCTTACTTCATGCTGCAGAGTTCATGAGCGTTACTGTGGAAGTTTTACCTGGGATGGCTAGAAAAATCTGGGACTCCCATTTAGCCATTTTGGCGACCAAGGTGATCTTTGTTTCCTGAGAGCCCCTCGCCCCTGGCACTCTCAAGATAAACTTTGATGGCAGTGTTTTCCGGCACGGAGGGGGAGGAATTGGGTTTGTAATCAGAGACTGCAATGTCAGGCTTGTCGCCGCTGGGAGATGATGCATTTTCGATGAGGCAGTATGTGGAGCTGAGCTAAGGGCGGCTTGGGAGGGAATTAGGTGCGCATGACAGGTACTCGGTGCCACAAATATCCACCTAGAGGGTGACTCGGCTACGGTGATAGAGTGGATCTGTGGGTAGCATACCAGTGACGACCGGCACCTATTCCTATGAGATGTACGCAAACTCGCAGGAGAGTGACACTTTTCGGACTTCTCATATTTATAAACACAGCAGATTGGGTCGCCTCCTGTTCATACACGTATAGTGTATAGTGTGAGCAACCAGTGTAGCAAAAAAAATGTTGGGGGGGGGGGGGCCTAGACAACTATGGCTTACTTGTATACACTCTGAAACCTAAATGGCTCTAGTGGCAGCGTAGGGAGTTTTCCATCTACCTTTTACTTTGAAAAAAGAAATCATTAAAAAGAACAAATTGGGAGTTGCCAATTTAAAGCTATAACAAGAAAACACGCAAACTAAATTACTGTCAGTCAATTAATTACTGTTACTTCCACCATATAATAGCAATTTTAAATAATTAATTATTAATTAAATGGCTATTATTTAAATTTGTATTGCATAATATAATATGTGGTCTCAAAACTGCTGCTTTTTTTTTTCAGAGAACACCGCTGACTTTAGCACCGGCTGACTTGCGCGTGCGGCCTAATAAATCAGCAGTGTCAAGCTGTACCCTAGAGTCCAGGCAGTACCTCTGTTTGGCCCATCCGTGCCCAAGCTCTTCACTTAATTATGTTGATTTTTTGGCCGAGTGACATTTGTTCCAAGCTGGGTTGAGTTTTTTTGGGGAAAGGAAATCAACTACGCCATGACTTAATCGTCCAGCTTAAAATTACGGGCCCCAGGCTTGGCCCCCTCAAGATGATTCCAAAATTATGGGCCCACGGCTGAGCACCAAATACAATAAAACATTCTTAGGTTGGCTTGGGTGCTGACAGCGTCCTCAGATATCTTAGCGAGAACAAGATTTCTTTTCTTAATTGAAAGAGTTTTGAGTACTTAGGCCCAATCAATACAACTATTTTACACCCAGTGCTCCTTTGCCAAACAAAGCAAGGTAATATTTGGGAATAAGCTAAAAGGTAATATCTGGATTTTTGTTGGCAATGAACCCTTATGGACAGGTCAAGTTGAAACATTTTTTTTGGTAACGGGGTGTTCTCGAGTCATGTTGGATTTCATGCATCGCCGGCTCTGGGCATAGCAAATCCAAACTTTTCAGAAGCCCTGGCCTAAGGCCCTAAAAACTCCACAGATTGACCCCTTGTGCAATACACATAGGGCATCAGGTCTGATTGTGTATGTTGCTGGAATTTGGACCTGAGGGCGACCGTCGGCTGAGGAGGGGGAGCTCCGGCGAGGGCTGGCAGGCGGCGATCCATTAGCGGGCGGTGTCCTCCGCAGGACCTGCAAGGAAGCCGGTGGCCTGGTTTTTCGGCGCCGGACCTCCGATGCCTAAGTCAAAGGGGGCAAACGTGGATGAGGAGAAGGAACAGCAAGCTTAGGAGTTTCTGTTGGCCAGCCCCCCTAAAGTGGAAGAGTCCTCCTTTTATAGAGGGGTGTTGGGTTACCTATGATGTGACAAGGCGAAACTGTAGTACAACTGGGTAAGTCGCGCGACCAGGCGATTTAATGATCCGAGGTCGGAGGCAGTGAGCTATTTTAGCCGATTGAGTACAGCCGAGCTGAATTGCCGTAAAGGAATGGAGAAACCAAGCATAGAGAACCGGAGTTCCGTGGACAGTTGGCAGCATACGCATTAATAGTTGAATGAGCCGGAGATATGCATTAATTGTGGAGTGGGCGAGGGTCTTCAGGAGCCATGCGCGATGATGGTTGAGTAGGCCGGCAATGTGCATTAATTGTGGAGTGAGCCGGAGGTCTTACAGGGCCATGCGCATTAAATGCTGACGACGACGACTGGGTACACCCTCTGATCGGGCTGCGAAAGGACATGACCGCGTCAGGTGAGGGGCAAGGTCAAAGACCCGAGGTGATCGATCCCAAAGTCAGAGACTTAGTTGGGCGCCGAGTCGGGGACCCAGGGGGTCGGATGCATTTGAGGTCGGGCGCCTCCGAGGTCGGCCGCTCTAAGCTCGGCCACCCTCGACCACGTGTCCCACGACGTGCTCACGTGCCTTGGGGTGGTCCGTATTACCTCAACACTGTATTACCCCAACACTACCCCCCGACTTCCGAGTTCGAGTCGCTTGCGAGCTCGGACGTGAGAAGTAATTGTCTTAATGGCTATGATGGGGGGCTAGGGCTTTAAATTACTCCGGTATTCCAAACGTTTTGGGATGTTTTTAATGAAGAGAGGTGGAACGACGTCTGTTCGTTCTTCGAAACCGCTTCGCGAAGCGGGCTCATAAATAGGTCCCGAGATCCGACGGGATCCTGCCTCGATGGCGTGTTCGAGGCGCCAAACCGAAATAAGTACGCCGCTTCGGTTTTCGGAGTCGACACGCGGCGTAATTCAGGTGAGAGGCAAGATTTGGTCTCGATGATCTGGGCCGTCGGGAGGGTCTATATAAACCCTTGAGCCTGGCCCTAAAAAAGGGCTTTTTTGGCTGTCTCCCTTTTCGTTGTCCTGATTAACCTCTCTCAGTTGTCACCAAGTTTTCCGGCGGCGCCCCCAGGCGATTTCCGGCGGCCTTTTCCCCGTAGGTCATCTCCCCTTGTGGAGCGTTTCCCTTTCTCTTTTCTTCGTTCTTTTCTTTGTTCTCCACTTCTTTTTCCTCCTTCTGCAAATGGGTCTGGGTCCGGAGGAAGTTAAGTCTTGCTTGCCAGAGGAAGAACTGGAACTGGTTCAGTCCCGGTTCTTTTTTTTCGGCCAGGATTTCATCTTGAACTCGCGGGACCGGAGGATCGGGTGACACGACCGCCTCCAGACCGGATCGAAGTGTACGTTGAGACACTCTGGGCCGGTCTGCGGTTTTCCCTCCACAGGTTCATAAGTGACCTGTTGGTGGAGTACCAACTGGTCCCGACGCAGCTGGTTCCGAACTCCTGGAGGACCATAGTCAGGTTCTTATCCCTTTGCCTTGCGCATGGGATTCCGATTTCTGTAAATATTTTCCGCTGGTGTTTTTTATTGAAAACAAACCCGACGAACGGAGAGTGGCTGTACTTTGCCTTCAGAGGCGGCATGTCCCTCTTCCGAGGTGCTCCTTCCTTTATTCATGAGTGGAAGGAGCATTTTTTTCTTTTTGGCGTCCGAGGCATCGTGGGGTTTTGACTCAAAGTGGGGGCACCCCCGGCTAAGAGCCCTTAATGGGCTCTCCGAGCCTACGGCAGACGAGCTAAGGATTCTTGACTCTCTGCGGAGCCTCGGAAGGGATATCAACTTGGCCGACCTCCTGAGCGAGGAAGCCTTGGTGAA
>JAOXJJ010000025.1:164538-178399 GCA_025769935.1 Phoenix roebelenii
GCAGTCCTCTTTCTCTGCTAGCTTAATGTGGGCTATGCTGTTGCGCGAGGCTCCGGCAGAATGCCGTCCCCGCAACACTTTCAAACTTCTTATTTTACTTAGCCCGCCACATCTTGTGAGGGACATCAATGTTTTGCAAATAATCTGATTATGTGACATATAGATTTTTACAAAAAATCATAATAATAATAACCCGCCGATAGACGTACAAGCACCAGGATATGAACATTGGACTTCTCTTCTCAAGTGAAGTGGGATGACAATCAATGGAGCTTATAAAGCTGGTTAGTGACATGTAGAGTTATCCTAACTAACAATTCTGACCACTAAAGTAAATCATCAAGGCATCCTACAAAAATTATTGCTGCTATTAGGTATTGAACAAGATGTTATTCTTTTCCCAACATAAGACCTGCCTCAAGCTGTGGGACCAGCTCAAACTCGCACCAAGTTGCACCCTAAACATTAGTTCAAAATATTGGGTCTAAACCCTTGAGTGCACCCCGACCCTTGCACACTTTCACAGCCAATTTGTGTCTGGTGTAGGCCAAGCTTGATCTAGACCCAACTTTCTCACTTGCAACTAAAGCAAATTAAGCATGGCAAACAATGTGGATCGATCTGCTGTGCTAACTGCACCTACCCACTTGTTATGGATCTGTTCATCCTTATTTACATTAGTTTCATCACAACGTAGTAGGCAAGAGTACAAATCAGCAACTTTCGGTGCCACTGTAATTGGGTTGGGTCAGATCCATCAAGATCTGGGTTGATGTGGGCTAGTTTAGGTTCAGCTTACGCTCATACCAAATCCATTTCTAACAAGTTTTATCCATGTCAAGTTCAATTTCCAGTTCAGTTGCGTTTGGGATTTCAATTACACACTCAATTACTGGAATTTAACAACTTTAAGAAGAACAGCCCGACACATTGGATGGAGTAGATCTCGCACTTTGGTTGCAAAAGTGTACCAAGGCCCAGTTATCTTTGGCCCGGACCAGCCACCTAGGGTGGACCCATGGATTTCCTGTAACGTTGTTTTTTTTGGGGGGGGGAGGTAAAAAACGGTAAATCATATAGCTCTAATGTGAGTACATCCAGCATTTCCTATAATATTTTGACTTGGTGTCCTAAGCATAGTAACAGCAGCACGTCATGCAGCCCTCTCCCAACAAGATACTTTTCGAGCTCACAAGGGTTCACCCGTCAAAGTGGAAGTGATTCACTTCATGATGGTCCTTTAGAATTTCAGAGTAACCAATGGCACCGAATCCGAAAGATTTCCATCACCGTCCATGTGGTGAGTGCACTTGGAAAGTCTCGTTGGCCTCCAAGAAACATGAATGGGAGGGTGACCTTCTCTATGGGCATCATAGGATCTCAGCTGAAGATTTATCGTTTGACTATCCTAGGTCCACGAGCATGGGCTAGCTTTGGCCAATTGGGTATCGCAAAGTGCTGAAAAGCTAGCATTGATAGATTCTGTCGGCTGACAAATAGATACAAGCTCTGTATCTTCCTAGGGCCATTCTTTCAGAACGCAATGTGATGTTCTATCTTGAAAAAGGCATGAAGGAAATTGTTGCGTGCAATCATGGACATCAACATGTCATGATCGTCTACCCTCGTACATCAACTGGAGTTCAAATTAAATCCTCCACACTTCTGGTTTCTGTCTCGCCCTTCTGATGACCCACCACTGTTCATGATCCATCCATCATGGAGAATAGAGATGGTAAGGCCTACTAAAGTTTGTCTGCATAATTGTTCAATCGCATACCGCCGATTGCGTTGACGCACTTGCATAGTTGATGGATAGATTAGCTGAAGGATAAGATAGATGGAAACGCATGCGGAGTGAAATGGATTCAGATCCTAATCTAAGCGAATGTGACTGCTCATATTCTAGGTCGATGATTGTTGATCTTGTCGAAGGCCAAAATGACAAAAAGTGAAGACAGTTGTCCTACTTCCTCTTAATTTCCTTTATGCATGAGGGTCCTTTCCTCATCGATTATTACAAGTGTTTGAATCGAGAAGGACCGTAAACAAGTGAAGATTAAGCTTGAGGAATCCCTTGTTGGTGTTGAAGCTTGGCTAATTTAATTAGTTGAGCAAGTTAGTTCAGCTCTGTAATTTTAAGCAAATTTTCCCAAGTTCCATCCAGTAATTTTAAGCAAGGGATTGTTTGAGTCTAGCACATTTATAACATAAAAATGCAGCTTAGATTTAGTTTAATTACGAACCGGACGAGCTAGAAAAAGCTCTTGTTCCACTACGAAAGAAGTCAACATATGCTTTTATTTACAAAAATAGCCTACTAAAATTGTATGAGTCACCATGACAACTAGTATTTACATCCTATCCAAATGGAACCATCACTGCATTATCCCTCATAGTTATTTGGAAAAGTGATAATGGTTATGATTGGTGGCATATATTTTCTAAATTATAGCTATTAACAATAAATTATTTTGAAGTTTTAATAATATGTGTTAACAATCAGAGTTAATACTATTAAAGATAGTAAGTCCATGCTATTTTAAACCCGGAGTGAAATATATTCGTGCCAAACATCTAATGTCGACTTTTCTCAGACCAACCCACTAGGTGGCAGAAAAGTGATCAATCCATGTGAAGGGGTAGGATATGAGTGGTAGCTAGAGAGAATCTTAAAAAAAGCTGGAGAGAAGATCCATTGGTCGGTGGCATCCACTTTTTGGGGATTCCCGATTCTCCTGAGATACCGCTATCCCCTGGGAGCTGGGGGACAGTCGCAGAGACGGTCAACACCACAACAGTTAACCCCAAATGGGGGAAAGGAAAGAGTTCCTCAAGTGTTTCCAGAACTGTTGTCCAAATCAAGTGGTGAAGGAGCAAATTCTAAGCACGTCCATGAATCCTTCGCTGTATCTTGGACATGGAGCTTGTAGTCAGGAGCCTCTCTGGACTCTGACAGGCTAATTGGTTATTGTATGCGATGCTTAATCTGCACGAAGGTGTTGATGACACGTACGTACAACGTTATCATCATAAAAAAGAAGATAATTACGTCCAACATTGCGAAGATTTGGACCAAGATTGCTTTGATCTGATATGGAATTGTGATTTGATGAGGCCTTACCTTCACACACGCTGCTCAACACCTAATCGGATACTGTGAGAAAGATCGGTTGCTTAAGTCTACTTCAATTAACTGCAGCGTATTTGTAATCTATTGGATCATAAACATGAGTGCTGGGAAAGCAATAAGGTGAGAGATAACTATCTTCCAGTGGGCTAAATCGTCCAAGTTCTGCTAGGAGCTAATAAGATCTGGATTCTCTTGTTCAGCTCCCTGTTCTGCTAATGCTCTGTTTTTGCACTGTTTTTCTCCTTTTCAACTTTCTCTCTTCCTCTGTATCATTGCTGTATCCCTCTTTCTGAAGTTTCATAAACGAGTGGGCTTTCTGCCTCTCTTTTCATAAAAAAGAAAAAAGAAAAAAAAAAGGATAATTACGTCCAACATGCCCAATTAACTCATCTCCCACTACTCCACATGGATCTCTACTTTTCTAGTTGGCATTCGCAAATCGGCATGGATGTATATGTGTATATATATATGATTTTAGAATGCATCATACAGTATAATTGTATTTCAATAATATTTGGAAACCTCCACCGCATCTTTCTCGTCGGACTTGGGAACGAGAATTCTAAATAGCGTGCCTTGCTTATAACTAAAACATTACTCCAACCTTCGTCAAGGTACCTGGTTGCTCGAGCTCACAGGCCCTGGACAACACTCTTTATTCTACCAACAAATTGGCGAGGGCAATTGATAGATAGTAAAGGTACGTAGCCTCAAATTATCTAGTACGTGATCGGGAAATCAACCAAATCATCTAATCTATAACAACATGAACAGAAAAGGGGTCATACTTGCTTCTCATCCTAGCCATCAGACACCTAACCTATATGGTACATCACCACTCAGCAATCAAGCAAGAGTCAAAACATAGCTCAGCTACCCTCTCTGTCAGTCATCAACCCCATCAGGAAAAATGGCAATAATATACGAAGATTTGGGTGGAGAGAGAACAACTGGACTGCTATTTGGGTCGTTTTGCAACCCTCTTGATGTCAAAGTTTAAGCTATGCCTGTGGGACTCAGAACTCAGAAGGTCATTGGTTGTGCTGCCCCGGCCTTTCAGCTTTGCTCGATGTCATGAGCTATCCTCCTCGCATCCATCGACACGCCCATCAACCCCCGTCTCGTGAGCCCTGCCGCGTAGAGGCCATGCTCCGCCTTCCAACCATTGGGGAATGGTTTCCTTGGCAGCCCATCTTTCTCTGAGAAGAACTCACTCTCCTGCCAAACCAACCAAGCCAAACTCTTTAGCTTAAGACATCCTTTTTAGAGCCAACCATAAAAATTCAGGCATTTGAATGAAACTTTAACCCCCACTGCTATTCTAGAAATGAATCAAGTGTCACAAAGAGATTTGATCAACTGGACAATTTAACAACAGCAACGCAGTTATATGTTGTTATACCGTTAGCCAAGAGGGTACGTTGCTTTTGTAGCCAGTGGCGAGGATGATAGCATCGAAGTCCTCTGATCTCCCATCCACAAATTCTGCTCCATGTACTGTCAATCGCCTTATTTCTGGGCGAACCTGCAATTCATGAAACAAGCCTTTGGAATTCAGAATCGATGAAATGTTGCATGCAATCGACCGATATCGATCGGTCGATCCCTGGATAGTGACATTATCATGTATGATGGACGACCTTGATATCACAAGACTTGATCTTGGCTAGTGCCCCGATATCGAGGACCGGGGTCTTGCCGGAGAGTGACTTGAGCTCGAGGGGGCCAAGGAGGGGTCGAGTAAGGCCAAGCCGGGCTGTGTCACCGAGCATGATCCGAGAGGCGAGCAACAAAAGGTGGTCGACCGTCCGCATGGGGAGCCACTTTAGAAGCCACATGGAGAGCCCAAAAGTGGACAGGCCCAGTATATCCCTGGGCAAAATGTGGACCTGAGAATTGTAATTATAAAGGGTGAAGGGGGAATAAAAATGGTAATGGACCGGATCCAAACATTGTATATATGAGTGCTAAACCAAATATTTAATCAGATGTATAAGAGGAAAGGTTAAAGATGACGTGGCAGCTGGGTTGCAATATATATATATATATATTGATATTATTGTATGAAGTGAAAGAGTATGCTTTCTCGTGGTGATGAGAACCCAAGCTATATAAGGTGCGAATAATTTTTGGCGATATTGAGTGCAGTGCTGTGGACCAGCTTTTGAGAGAACAAATCTTAAGAACAGAAAAGAAGCCAGAAGTAATGGTCAGAAGGGAGGGGGAAGAGAAGGATGAATCCCGAGAAAGGGAAACCGTGGCCGAATGACGACCAGTGCATGGAGAATAGACTAGGGGAAAAGAGCACCTCGATGAAATATCTTTCTTGCCTGCCATTCCAAAGTCTCTAGTTCAATTAAAAGTATCTTTTGCGAAAGTGGATTAAATATAAGGTGGAAGTGCAAGTGTGCAAGACACGAGCCATTTAGTGCTCACTTTCGGTGTAGCTAGTGATGATTGCTACCTTAACACTAATCATAGGAATAACGACGCGACAACATTTTATTAGTTGCAGCCCATGGTGCGTGGACAAAGATTTCATCACTTGCGCATGAAAAATACTCCCATGGGAAAGAAAGATGACAGTTGAATGTGACGCCTAGCAAAGTTTTTGCAAACGAGTAACAGATCGATGACGAGAGAAGGATGGAAAAAGGAAAGTGATGACTTACTGAATCTCTTACAACGATATAAGAGCGAGCCTTGTGGTTGCAGAGGTCCAAGCTGACTTCCATGCCGGAGTTGCCGCATCCGATCACGAGGACCTTCTTCCCCTTGAACATGTCGCCATTCTTATATAAGCTTGTGTGCACGATAGGGCCCTCGAAGTCCTCCATGCCGTCGATGGTGGGCACCACAGCCTCTGCATTCTCCCCCGTCGCGACGACCAGCCACGGGCTGACATACTCCGCTCCTTCATCTTGGCCCGCCACGGTCCTCACCCTCCACATTCCAATTCGTTCATCATAACCAGCGCCGACCGCCGTGTGATTAAACAGGGGCCGGATGTCGAACTGCCTCGCGTAAGCCTCGAGGTAGGCCACGAACTCTTCCTTGGTGGGGTATGTGGGGAAGCATGAAGGGAATGCCATGAGAGGCAGCTCGCAGTACTGCTTCGGGAGGTGGAGGCGGAGGCGATCGTAAGTCTTGAGCTGCCATAGCGAGGCGATGCAGTGAGACCTCTCGAGGACCACGCTCGGGACTCCCTTCTCTTTGAGGCATGCGGCCACGGCGAGTCCCGATGGTCCTGCACCTACGATGACGGGTCCCGGGACCCAAATACACCTCTCAGCCTTGCAAACCGCGGCAGCTCTCATAGCCTTACAGTAATGATCGTTAGGATGATGATGGTGAAAGAGATTGAAGGAGGGATCGTGGACTCTTTTACCTTCTGTCTCCCTCAAACAATCCATTAGGTTATAGTAGCTGAATGCAAATTGCTTGTACCACTGCTTGATGTCCATGCAAGGGGAACCGAGAGCCTATAAAGAACACCCATGAGCTAGCTCCAAAGGTTGTCTTTCTTGCTATTTGGACGCGCGCCCAGACAAAGTTTGTTGGCCAAGAAGCTGGAGATGAGAGAGAACGTACTGGCTCGCTTTGCGTTTCTTCCTTCCTTTCCGTGGATGGTGGATTTTTTTTGCCTCCCTCACGCCAAAGCGGATGAGAGTGGGAGAAGATATGGACTCCTCGTCTTGTGGAGGATTTAGTAGGCTTGTCCGCTTAGTATATCCTTGTTTGTTTCGGCGGAGGATAGTAGGGGAGCAAAGGGCAGAAGGGGATGGGAGAAACCAACAGAGTTTTGAGTAGTCGAAAGGGATTATATATATACACCATGCTTTTGGCTTGCCTTGGGCACGCATGAGTGGTTTGTTTGCTTTGAATCTATGTGGGGCTTACAAACTTGGTTGCTCTGATAACACTGCTGAGGGAAGCCGAAGCAAATAAATTCTAGACTTTTAAAGGCAGTCAGTAGGAGAGGATAATGATAAACACTTATTAATATTTCTCATCCCATTACTGCTTACCCCGTTAATGACCCTTCGTATATGTTTCTTAAATAAATACATCGCTTCAATCCAAAAGACACATCTTATAAATCCTAGAATTAAATAGTGATCTGATCCGGAAGAAGAAAGATTTCCTTCAACGTGCTTAATTCTTGAATCTCTCAAAAACAAACTAAAAAAAGGTCAAAATAATTGTGAAAGAAGAACTTAAGTCCCATTTTCTTTCATTAATGATAAAAAAACTAAGGTATATATCTCTATTTATAATAGTAAGGTTCATACTTGTACAATTTAGGTCGGATTCCTCTTCCTAATTCTAATAGGGCTCTCTTTTCTAAAATAAATATTATTAGTAAAAATATTTTAGAAAAAAACTAAATTTCTTGGGAAGGTAGATTTTTACTTCTACATCAATTTTATCTTTTTCTGTCGCTCTCCCTAATTTATCTTGAGGAGATAAATCTCGACTTATCCAAAAGAAAACTTTCGATTTAATTGGCCTGTTTCAGACCCCAAATAATGGAATTTGGGCTTGATCGCTAGTGGTATCGCCCCCTGAAGAGCGTGACTTCATGTTGTAGATTTTAAAAAATTATCTGTATATATAAAAAAAAGGACCATCTTAATCGAACGTTGTATGACTAAGTTATGGCCTCTAATAATTTGGCTTTCAACTTAATTTTCTGATGTGGCTGATCTTACTCCTGGATCATGTTCAGCCCTACTCGTAGTGGCCAAGATAGTCCACATCGAGTTTGGGAACCCTCTTGGATCAAATAGTATATAGACTCTAGAAAACACTAGGTAGAAACACTAATTAAGAGACATATACATGAATATTTGCTTTATTAAATAACTTAATTCATGTCCCTCTACTTGCCATGATATTTGACTTACTATGAACAATTACTAGTATTTTTCATTCTGTTATTACCTGGCCACTTAATGACCCTTCATATACCCCTTAAATAAATGCATCAATACAATCCAAAAGATATCTTACGAATGCTAGCGTTAAATAGTATCTAGGAGGCACCAGGTAGAAACTGTAAGAGACGTTTTCATGAACATTTGCCTTACTAGATGACTTATTCATGTGACTCTTTACTCGCCATGATATTTGACTTAAACTATGGATTTGTTGATTCTTTGACCATGCCACCTTGAATATTTTGTAGGATCGCTGACTCAAGTGAGACCACTACTAAATTTTGTATTACTATATGTATATAAGTGGAATGACAAAGTATCTAATTGGTTTTGGGCAAGTGTAAGCAAGTAAAAATGTATCAGTGACTAAGACAATACAGATAAATAGCAAAAATGTATCTCATGCACATATATAGCATTGAAGAGATCAAAGGAGAGGGAACAACATATCATGTGTCATTGTGATAAAAACTTCTGGTTGGAAGGAGGAGGTCATAGCTTATGTATTTGGAAATTATGTAAAAAAGACATGATGCAAATTTTGTACATTAAGTTATCTATTTATAGCATGACCGTGTATGAACATGTTTGAGCTTTAGTTGCTAGCTCAAGTAAGCAATAGAAAATCATGATAAATGGAAAATAAAACTAATTATTGATTTCTCTAAAGAAAAACATCCACTGAAGCATGACGATGTGCCTCGTACACCAAAAAGTACAGATAAATTATATTTAGCATGCATTAAACTAATGACATAGTACATTGTAGCAATTTCTTGTGCCAAGAACCAGAATGAATCGGTCGTTTTCCATATGTCATAGTACAAGATTTGTATTGAAAATCTTGACTTATATTGCTAGTAATTTTCTAACTAAGCAACAATTCAAGTCGCAAAAGGAAGCAACATCAGCATCAGTTTGTAAAAGTTAGAATCTTATTATTAGGGATGATCTTTGTGTATACTAAACCAGCTACGAAGAATTCAAAAAGTAAACATTAGGTTGAAATAGAAGTTCTAAAAAATTACTCATGAGAGCAAATCTTGCCTAAGAGGAATGCTGCAAACAAAAGTAGTTTCCAAAACAATACTATATATGATACAGAAAGACCAAAAGAGCCTCACGTAAGGCATGCACCATGTTGCACTCGAAGCAAATAATTTAAATAGAATCAGTAGGTGAAAACACATCATCGCAGCCGTCACTACCTATTAACACTGCTTAAAACCGTTTGAAACTCTTTCTAACTGCTAAGAAGATCACCCAAGTGATGAATAGTGAAGCACTGCACTGCCAAAAAAAAAAGTCAAATTTAGGCTTTGCTTTCCCAAAGAGACTACTCTCATACAGGGCGATAGGGTTAGCTATAAAACTTAGAATCTGATGCAAGAGAAACGAGAGGACGGCTATACCCTATGAAAGCAATGAAAGATCCTAAATTGCAGGCAGGGAGGTACAAACCCGGGGAACCAATGATAACCCTCTTCCTTCGGGGACCAATCAGGCCGTGTCAGCGATGCGAGCAGTGAGTGGCATCAGGCATGGGACGGATCTCCCCAGTCCCCCACAGAGCATGCGCGCCTTTCCCAAGAATGGTTTCCCAGCGATTCCCCTTTAATTCCTCGGCAACTCTTTAGCCCCACTCCTATGCGGATGCACTGCCTTTTATCTCTCACGCCGATCCGTTTGTTTTGCTCTTGGATTCTTTCAGCACTCGAGCATGCCTATCAATTAACCTACACTACTTAGCCTCGCCGCCGTGCTCGGCGTGCAACCGTAGCCGTCCCAATTCATTTGAGCATAGTCAAGAGAAAAACGTTTTGACTCGGGTAATTCTTTCGTTATCTATCTAAAATAATAGGTGCCGCTCCCTCCATTAATCTTTTTCATTAGAACGGTCGAGCAGAATCCTTGGAGACGGTCCTTCGATAATTGGACCCGACATCAAAAGAGCCATGTTGGGTCCCATGTTTGAATGGCGATGTTCGTAGGATTTCTTTCTTCTTGGCATGTCAAATATTTTGAAGAACGAGTCCTTGGGATTTTAACGAGGACGCTCCTCCAAACAGGAAAGAGGTCCAACTAAATAAGCTATTGTCCCCTGCTCGCAACATGTCGTGCATTATTGATTGGAAAGCAATGCTATCATCTTCCTTAAAAGGGAAGGTCCATGCAAATGCTTCTGAGCCTCCCTTGTAACAGCTCCTGCACTTTCTAGGTTGATCTATATCATTTAGAAGCCTCCACCCTCAATCTTTCTCAAGATTAACTTTGACGGCAGTATATTGGGTTCATCGTTCGCAATCCTAGCTCCAACTTGGTGGTAGCCAGAGGATGCTATCTTTACAACATTATGGTTTCATTCATGGAGTTAAGAGGAGCTTGGAAAAGCCTAATCTGCGGTGCCACCATGGTCCTCAAAGCATCCGATATTGTGCTGGAGGGGGATTGTAAGACTGTGATCAATTGGATATCCAATTCGAGAGATATGGGTGATGACTCAATCCTATTTTGTTGGACTAGGAGGAGGAGGATTTCTAGGTTGGTCTCATTAAGCGAGCAATTCATGTTTATAAAGGAGCAAATAGTGCAATACCTTGGGTAGCCTCGCATATTGAGAATTATGCGTGCCCGGTGCTATAAAACTCCGCCTCATCTATGCCTCTTTAGTTGCGTAATTTTGTTGTAATCGGCTGCTAATACTTGTATCTAATCTACGCTAGAGCTGTGTAATCTTACTGCCTTACAAAAGGTAGTAAGAAGAAGAAAGAAGGAGAACACCCAGGATTTGCTGTTTTGCAGGCTATTGACTTCTCTATTACTACTTGGACAGGCGCTTAGGACCCTTAAGTTAAAAGGAAGAGATGGTGCTTGCCGATTGCGAAGGCCTGCTCCCAAGCAAAGGTCCAACCTGACCTCGACGAACCCCATCAACAAATGCACTTCATATTGAACGTGCTGATATGTAAGAAATATGGAAATATGTCGCTGAGACCTTTGGATGTTTTGGCTCTCCTCATTGATCCACATAGTTATGCCACATCTCTCTGGCGTCGACCACCTAGGCATCAACAATATAGGAGAAGATCTGAGGTAATGAAGATTTCCATTAGTGGATGTTTGGTTCAATTCAAAGTTGGCTCTTTCCAGTACGAATTAGTTACACTTCTAGATACGAATTAGTGACACTACTGCGCAGTTACCTTTTCTTTTTTCAATTGTCATTAGAAAGTTGCAAAGCAAAATTAATGATACGCAATGCACAATTTTTTTTGGCCAATAATGCAAGCTTGGTAGGCTTGTTTTACCTTATGGAGGAACAAGCATGCATCCTCTTAGCTAAAGGAAACCAAGGACATCCACTGAGGATTCAAGAATTTTATCATTCAATCGAAAGACACCGTTCACCTATATTTTACTTATGAGACATATGCTAAGTCACCTAGTATTTTTTTAGAAAATATATATATATAGTATAATGGCTGACAACTTCTTGCAGATGGCACTAGAAGAAATCATCATGCGACCACAAAGGCATTTGATGCATCACTGGATAATTAATCTAACTCGCTTTGACGAGTACCAAATTCACTGCTACTTATGGTGATTCTACTTCCATTTTGTCTCCCTATCATTCAATGAGTAATATAAAGGTTAAAACAGTTGTTTTATTAAGAAAAGATTATAGGACCTTAAAGTTTCCTTGATGATACTATGTCTTAAATGATAATTTGACAGTCAGTGGTGCATAAGTCAACTTTGCAACGATCACATAATAAAACTATTAAAAGCATAAATTATGAGCTCAGACTCAGTTGAAATTCTAAGATGAGATAAAATTGTCTTAATACTTCAAATGGAGCTTTCTTAATTTCCCTTGTTGAGAACAGCGAGATATCCTTCCAAGAGGAGGAAAAGAATAATTGCAGAGGAAACGACCTACAGGCGGTGGGGATTAAAGGGTTACTTTCATAGAAGAAGAGAGTGAAACGAAGAAAAAGCAGTGATTAACGTAATTAAAAATTTAAAGTAAGCTGAACCTTATTCCTCTCTCCCACGCTTGGGAATAAGGAATCCATATGACAGCTGAAAAGCTAAATAGAAAAGGAAGAGGGACCATGGCTTAAGAGACTGGGACTCGGGCCTTAAAGTACCCAACAAACACGAACAACAAAGGGACGCTGGCATGCGGAAAAATCCAAACAATGGGGATCAATAGCCCATCATTCATATAGCTATGACATGCCATCAGCAACAGATCGATTTTCCCACATCATCAGCTTTAACCAGAGATCACATTCCCTGAACCTGACATCAGTCACTAGACGACCAAATGATTTACTATTTGGCTCTGCCTCCCCACCTCAACTCTCTCCATAGCATGGCTAGCATGCGAATGCGCATGGCTCTCCATGTTCTTAAAATATTAAACTAAGATTTCAAATTAAACCTTGGACATTTCATGGAACTACTGGTCCCGAGCAAATGCAAACAAGCACCATCCCATTAACATCTATCCAGAAAAAAGAACATCAAAAGCTTGGACTCATGCATGAAAGCTTAGTTACTAGGTAGTTTATAGCACATAGACCGTCTGTGTTGCTTGTTCATCTTTCATGCAGCTCCTACACTTCCAAAATTTTATGGAGCTCGAAAAACCTCGGTCTAAATAGAAACCAGCACACAAGAAGATCAAGTATCACAGTGAATATTGATATTTTATTGCAACTATTTGTTGTCAGCTTTATGAACCATCCTCTCCGATAACTCCTATATATCACATCTGCTGTGTCTTGCATTTCATGGCTAACTTCAACTTTGAAACAGCTAAGAAAAAGAAATAGCTTGATATGTTGCTAAGATAATTAATTCTGTTTGCCACTAACTGTGATTGGAGCTACCTTATTGTTAATATGCAACTATGTTTAGAGGCACCTTGATGTGGACTACCCAGTTGTATGTGACAAAAGTTTAGGATCAGTTATTCTAATAGAAATGGCTACAGCACTTCAGTTGAAACCTATACATAGGCTTCATTATGATATTGTCGATCTGGTCACATGACATATCTCAAACGGGACATTGCTAATTCATCATACAGACCGAAAGGTGGTCCACAATTTCATTAGCAAGTACACCGCCTAGTGAAGCGTTCGGCCATGTTAATCGAGAAAGCAATGCCATGTTTTCTCAAATAGAATGTAATCCCATGAAGTCAAAAGTTCGTGCTGTCTAGATATACATCAGTATAAAATGTGAGAACATTATATGCTATTATGTTACTTATTCTCGAGCAAACGATCGTACTACTGGCATCATATTCAAAACAAGTAGATGATTAGAACAATGAACTTAGCCATTAGTTAACGTAAAAGAGTAAAGCATATAAGTGGAAACTATTAAAGATAAGCAGCACCAAACTTTCAAAAATCTTTTTGGTAGTAGTGGTAGAGGTGTATGCTATGTAGCTTCCAGCATATATCTATAACAGCAATGCCCCCTTTAAAAAAGCCAAAGAACCTATCCTGCAAAAAAAAAAAACGATGTAGTGGAAATAGTTTTTATCTTTATTAAGAAGTCACAGGAGATTTCAAGCGTTTATCATGCCTATTTTCAAACATAAAGCAAATTCTTCATATAGAATGCTAGGGAATTACAGGCCATCTTGATCAGGCTACATTGTCATGTTTGACCAAGAAAAAATATTCTATGTGTGGAGTGATTGATAATATCCCAATTGGATTTTGATGAGACCAAAGCATTTGAATATATTTTATGTCATACTAAT